>JAHWFO010108876.1:364175-377616 GCA_023313115.1 Rhysida immarginata
CAGTTTCAGTATAACGTACACCTCAGAATAACGTACAAATTTCCAGGTCCCTTGAAGTACGTTGTAACGAGGTTTTACTGTATAGTAAAAGATTGCGTATTTAATAAATGCCATTGAAAGTAAATTGTAGAGTTTGTCCATAGACATTTTTCTCTAACTTATGATTATCTTCACTTTACTATGGTGAGATGGACAGATAATAATGAAGGAATGTAAAGAGTGTCGAAAATATTTGACCCTGAATTTTTAACATGAATCATATATAGAAACTGTGAAATAAAAACATTGAAGTTCGTCGACCTTTCATAGATATATTAATATCTTAAAGTTTTCTTAAAGCTTTCAAAAACCTTACTTTGCGTTTCTTTACAGATATTAGAAAATGAACAGCGCAATTAATTTTGGCGAATAAAATAGTGCGAAACAGGTTTCTTACAATTGAAGTTCATTAATACTTTTGTCGGATATTTTGTGTAAAGGATTGTGGCAAACAGATTTGGAGGGAAGTGTAATTTGACATTGTTCATATTTGACAGATTCATCTAAGAGGCTTTTGCAATCTGTTTTTTAATCTTGTTAGCTCTGTTGTTTTCGCTTAATTCAATATCTTCAACGCCTGATATTATTGTTGTTACTTCACTCCTACTTTCAATAAATTCCTTTTCGACACTGTCTCGTAGATAATCCAACTTTTTCTCCTTTCTCTCTCGCTCGCTGAGAAAAAATGCAATAATAATAATAATAATAATAAATAATAAAAATTAAAAAAACCAATCTTAACTATTTATGAAACGAGCAGGAAAAAAAAAAAGAATGAAAACGAGAGGAAGAAAAGCAAATTCAGTATATGCAGTTTAGGGACATTCCAAAAGACAGCATTGTATCAATATTTTCTAATGGGTTTATTGGTTTACCGGAAGTAAAAAGATATTGCATTTGCGTATATATTGTATATTACCCGATATATACATTTATATACATTTAACACTTCTTGAAATTTCAAATCTCTTAAAAATGTTCTCATCTAATTGATTTTACTCGGACCATTGTTAACAATCTAGTTCAATTAGTTTTTCATGTAAGCAAGATTTGCAGCATTTGTATTTAGTAAATTTTATTTAAGAAATTATAATGAATTTGAAAATTCTTAGATAATAAAGATATTTATATATTTCTTCCTATTATCTGAAAAAAATTTAAAGGTCAAAGAATGTTGATTTCTTTTTCCGTCATAAATATTTAATTTCCTCTCCAAGTTCTTCCGGTAGTGTTCTTTCCAGAGATCAAACGCAAGAGATGTTTACAATATCTGCCGATGACATTTCCTACTTTGAGAAGTTCAGAAATGTTATTAAACTTGATTTAATTTCTTCTAAAAGACATCTTCAATCTTAAAATCGTAAAATAAAAAAATTGTTTTCCTCCTGCAAAATACAGGAAATTTAATAACAGGGGAAGTTTTTCTTAAGTATATTTCTCAAATAATCGCTTGCTTTCATCAATTATTAAGACTTCTGTTGCAGTGAGTCAATTTTTTGTTTTCCATTTTTTTTTTTTTTTTTTTTTTTTACTGAATCGAGAATTTGAAATTTATGCATCAGAAAATCCTATAAAATAATCAAGGTAATCAACGGAAATGCATTTTCTGTTTTCCCATTCTTGTAGATTTTTATGATTTATTATTTAACTTTTATAATTCATTAGAACTTTTAATAGCCCTTGTTGACATCATTCATATTTTATTCTATAAACGCATCGGCCTCGGTGGCTCAGTGGTTGCGTGATCGCCTCTGATGCTCGAGGACGAGGGTTCGACCCCGGCCGAGGACGACGAGGATTTTTTAAGGGCGAAAATCCTGAGATCACGCACTTCCTTCGGAAGGGAAGTAAAGCCGTTGGTCCCGTGTAGTCGTTTGCCGGCTGCACGTTAAAGAACCCTTGCGAGGCAAAATTTGCGGCCCCTATAACGCCGTCCTGAAATGACCATGGAAGTTGAAAAGGACGTAAATACCAAACAAACCAACCTTATTCTATAAACGCAATATTTGTACAATCATTGTTCATCTTTAAATAAGAAATTTATACATAACAATTTATTTTGAAATACAAAATTTATAATATAGGAAGGCCATTTTGAAATTTGAAGGCCATTGTGTCTTTCATAGGAAAAAAGTCATATGGCGCTATGTCTGGGGACTAGGGGAGCTAGTAATGCAGAGCTATGTCCTATCGAACTTTGGGGTAGGTTTCGTTCAGAAATCGTCGAACCTCAAGGTCAGTAAAGTAAACCTTCCCAGTTTTGGCATTCTTTAAAACTACAGAATCCCCTATTCATGAATATTGGAATTGTGACACTTCTCTCACCTGTCAGATACTGTATAAGCGAACTAAAGCAAGGCTATTCTTTGAGGAATCTTGTTACCTTGAAAAGTTCGATATTTCAGAAACAACAGCAGAACATTAAAAAACAGTTTGGTGAAGTTATAAACTGTGGTCTTATGAATTTTTATAACATCAGTAAAGACAGAAGCACACAGGGCTTGTCGAAATAAGTAAAATTTTCGAATTTCTTTTGATTTGCAAATATTATCAATGTATTCGAAAATACATGTTTATCGACTGTTCAAGTTTGGATTTCATAGTGAACAGTTTTTGAACCATGATCCTTATATGTAAATCCTTTTACATATAAGGATTCTGGCTTGAACTGCATCGTTGAATTGGGAAGGAAGTGTAAATTTCAAATATCTTAGAGTTTGCTGTTATTACTCATTATAATTAGTAATTTCGTCAGTTTACGGCGTTCACTTTGATGATCTCGCAGTACAAGATCAAAAACTCAATAGACAGCTTTCTCCACTCAATATACCCTCCGTGGAAATTTTTAATTATTGCAACTATTTGTCTTTATAAAAGTAAAATAGGAAACTGGCTAAATAAAGGGAAAAAATAATTAGAATATCGACTTTGTCATTCATTTTTACGTCTAAAATAATGTTTATTAATAAGCAAGTTAGTAATAAACAATATAAAAACAATTAAGAGACAAAAGCTTGGAAATTTAATTACGTAAGGACAAAAGTTTGGAAATTTGAAATTATATATGAAAAAATTATACAAATTTAGTATTTTGTCCAGCCTCCCCTGGCATTGACAACTGCCTTTATTTGCCTTGGCATAAATTCAATTAAGTTTTGCCATTCTTCTTTTGTTATTTTACTCCAAACGTCTTGGACAATAGTTTTAACCTCATTGATGTTGGCTGCTTCAAACTTTAAATTTTCTTCTTCATGATGTTCCATATCTCCTCAATCGGATTCATGTCCGGACTATTCCTAGGCCACTTTAGCACTTGAACTGGATCTTCTAGCCAGGACATTGAATATTTAGATGTATGGCAAGCGGATAAATAAAGTCACCATTACCATAAAAATAGTGTAGTAGGAATCAGATGATCTGCCGTTATTTGAGTGTAGTAAGCACTGTTGACACTTCTGTGATGAAGCAGGGACTTCCAAGTCCATGAAAGCAAAGAGTACTAGTACTTGCAGGCAATTTGACTCTTTGAGCAATGCAGGCTGGGTGATACTTTTGGTCTTTCTTCCGAATGACTCTTTCTTGGCCATCATTAAAAAAATGAAAATTTCGATTCGTCACTAAAAATGGCATTTTTCTATTCATCAATTGTCCAGAATTGATGGTCTTTAGCCCATTGATAGCGTTTTGCCTTCATTGTTTTTGCCTAACAGTGGCTTCTTTACTGCAACGTAAGATGTATAGCCCATTGAACTTAATCTTCTTGCTCCTGTTTTTGCAGATATATCTTTTCTCGTGATACGATTCCATTGTCCAGTCACTTGTTTAATCGTTGTTTTTTATTTATTCGCACCAAAGCCCTGAGATGCTTATATTCCTTTGCAGTTGTAACGCGTTTTCTTCCAGAGCGAGGCAAAACATTGGTCGTCCCAAGTTCTTTGTATTTTTTAATGATTTTCATGACTGCCCTTGGTATTAAATGCAAACATCTAGCTATTTCCACTCGCTTTCCATTATCTTTCCACTTTTTAATCAAATCTCGGATATCTTTTTCACTTGGTGGCATGTTATTATTATGACGTTTATTTTTATCTCCTAAGCCTTTCATAAAAATGAGATAATAATGTTAATAGATGCAACAATGATCTAATCACATTTGTAGAATGGTAACTTAATAATTTTAAACAATTTTTAATTTCCAATTTCCAAACTTTTGTCTCTGTCATAGTTTACTTTTTTAATTTGTTTAATTAATTTATTAATAACTTGCTTGTTAATAAACATTATTTTAGACGTACAAATGACAAAGTCGACTTTTTAACTTTTTTTCCTTTATTTAGCCAGTTTCTTAATATTTTACTTTTTTTAAATACAAATAGTTGCAATAATTAAAAATTTCCAAACTTTTTTCCTGGAGGGTATAATATCTCTCTTTAAAATTTTAAAAGGGAAATTTCAAAACGTTCAGTATAACGATACTGCATTAAAATTACTATTACACGATATGTTTAGAAATTTAGGAATTCGTTTTAGAGGGGGAAAAGGAGGGATTCGATTTAGTAACACGATAGGAAGCTCTCACAGAACTACTCTAACAGAAAAATTATCAGAAAATCATACAGAAAACGCAGTAACATTAGGGGGGGGGGGTCTTATATTTCTAACTGTTTATAAATATATCCGTATTCAGTTTGGTAGTGTGTCTCGGTGATTTTCTAACTTTATAAGACTGCTAACTTCGTCCTCTGTAGGGAACTGTTCGACACATTCCTCGAAGGTAATTCATTTCTCTTCACCGAAAACGCAGGATACCATGGATTATGGCCATTCTATGGAAATATTTCATTATTTTTAATGGTTAAAGCTGTCATTTGACAGTAAAATTAGAAAGAGAAACCGTGGAAAGAGAATCTGAAAAGAAAGGGAAAACCTCTAATCAACAAGAGAACAAGAAATGAAATTGCAGATCCGTGTTTCGAAGTTTCAATGATTCATATCGAAAATGTTTCACATTTAGTTATTTTTTTATAGATTAGACGCCTTTTTCCTTTCTTTTCAGGTCATTTGATATATTCAGAACGGTTTACGCCTGAGATTTTATTAGAATTATCACTAACAGTCTGCATGAGCAGTCTCGCCATTATTAAGTACACGATTAAGAATGATGTATTGACGAATGAAATTATAAGAAGAACAGCGAGCCTAATAATTTCTAGCAAGCAAGATTTTTATTTCAATTTTTTCAATATTTTTGACACTCCATAGGGGAAAAAAAATAATATCGCAGAACTCTAGCGATTAATTGAAGAACTAAATCAGGCGATACCTGAATTTCTGCGATGAAATACTCGCCAAACCAAATATTTTTATCAAGTTATATTTTGTATTTCGCTTTAAACAAATTAAGAAGATACGAGTAAGAGAAAAGTATTAATTGTTTCTCCACGTAACAAAGTGGGCACATAAACGCAGGCTCTGTTCTGCTGCGCACAAATCCATCCCATAAATCTCTCGTTTTTCTTCTCCATTGCCTTTTTCTCCCGTTTTTAATGGCCGTTGCATTGCCTTCAGGGCTTTGGCTTCGACAAATATTACGTAACTGAAGTTGTTCCATGTATCCTTGGCATTGAAACGCATGTGTCGATGGCAAGATTTGTGCAATAGCAAGGGGGGAAATATTGTTTTAGTAATGATATAGAAAAACCGGCGAAGTCCGAACATCGATATTAATATTTAAGTTTTTAAGAAACGGGGGAAAAACTATATAAATCATTTTCCGATTATTATTAACTGGAAATTTCTTTAGAAATCAAATACGAAGTCGTTTCATTTTTATAACTTAGAGTTAGATGTTTTTCTCTTGAAATGCCATAAATTTCGATCATTATTTCCATGGTAAATTTATGTTTCTATTTCTGAAGTTCAGTCACGATTTCTATTCGATACGATTAACATATGAATTAAATTAACATATGAATAATATTTGTTTGGTGGTTGTTTATTGCAGATTGATGAAATGAACACATTTTATGTCGGAATCTTCTATTGTTTTCCAGATCCCCCTCCTCTTCCCTTAGTAGTATTAAAATAGAATATTCCATTAATGTTCGTCCTGTTTTTTTTCAGTAATATGAGGAGAAAATGCTTTATCTTCTGTACACAATACTAGTAATAAACAGTTGGTCCGGCGAGTTGCAATTTCTGGTGAATTAGATTAGATTTCGTGAAAAAGTGGTCTTGGGAATTAGGACAGATATAGATAAAAGGCAACGCTAGCTGTTTCAGGCGGCCTGTTTAATTTCATGGCGTAGGCCGACGGGAAAAGGAGACGTTGCGGTGGGGAGGAAATGGAAAGGGGGTTGGTGAAAGTTTATATAGCCCAAAACACTCCATATTTAACTCGCTCACCTTCCACCAGACGGCATTCCTTCTCCCGCCTACGCTCGTCTGTGAGCTGCTTTTTTTTTCTTAGCACCTTTCGTGGACGATGGAAGGGTCGGCCTTGACCGATAAGTCAACATGAGAATTCCAGTGTTAGCGATGGATGGACGTGGTTGTTTGTGGTGACCACTCGCCAATATCCGTCAGTGAGAACAGAAAAACAGTATAACTTTTGATTGAAAAAAAAAATATAAGAGAAAACCGTAGAAGTAAGCTCATGTGTAACTTATTTGTGGAGCTGACAAAGTTATTCTCACATTATAGTATGTGTTTCCTTTCCGATTTAATAACATTTATTTTAGAAAGTGCTCGAAGGCCGGGGAAAGGCGGCGCATTAAGTGATTTGGAAAGGAAGCTCGCAAAAAGTTAGAATGCGAAATAAGGAACTTTAAAAACTTACTTTACTTACGGAAATGGATTTTTGGTGGGAAAACTTAAGAATTTATAAAAAAAAAAATTCCTTGAGGGGAATAAAATAAAAGAGAGGAAAACACTAATCCACATAAGTTTTTTTAAATCAGACGATGGATGCACATTTCGGCAGCCAAGCTGCCTTCTTCGATCCTCTCTTTTATTCTAACGTCTGTCCACAGTATCTGGCTCAATTTATTTAGTGTCCTTGAGGGGAATTTTATGGACTGAAAACTTTAAAGATATAAAGTTCAAGATTGTTATCTTTGAAGGATATTGAAATGAAATTTTAAAATTTAAAACACTCCTGTAAACACTCTAAATGCATCTAAAACAATGGAATTAGACAGTGATTCAGCCTATTTGCATTGCTGAATTGGACAACCTGAAAATTTGAATCGCCAGGCAACTCTGTAATTCATTTTGATGTTATTTCCATAGAAACTTTAAATTGCTTAAGTTCTGAAGAATAGTCATTCACGATTCGTCCTAATAAACAAGATTATGAACTCGTCTAAATATTTATTTCGTTAGAATGATGATTTTGTATCCATTCTGAATTTCGCTTAAATTACAATTTCAAGGAATAATCTAAGCGCTTGGGAATTGCACCCTTTTTTGAATTTCATATTGATTAAATGAAGATATCGTGATCCCACCATATACAGGGTGTTTTTGAATTGAGTACAGATTTTTTGGGAGATGATAGAAGAGGTCTTTAGAAGTATTTTTTGTCATATGAACATGGGGTCCCCTCAGCTCCGTTTACTTACAATACTGCATTGAACAATCAAATGACACCGGGACGCAGTGTGCGTTGGTAGCAATGACGTAAATTAAAGATAGACTCCGAATCCTATTGTTAACAGCGGCAAAAAGTGAAGCAAATTGAGCCATGACAGTTCTGGGCAGGAGTGAGCCGTGGAGTAATTAGCTGTCTGACTGCTTTGTTTTTGAAGATTTTGGGTCCGAGGAATAATAATTCAAAACCATTATTCAAAGTTGTTCTGCGTACAACTGTACAAACAGACAAGAAAAAGGATCAGGAATCATTTTTCCACAAAAATAAATCAAAAATACGTAACTAAAATGAAAATACGTAACTGAAAGACAATCGAAACGAAATTGAAATTGAAACCATGATCGAAAAATTGTTTCTAAAATATAATAAAATACTTCAAATACAAAGTCAAAGAAAAGATAAACTTATCAGTCCGTGATCGGCGTGTGAAAGAATTATTAATCAGCTACTCTCGTGTTTAGCCATGTGTTTTGCATCATCTTCACTCACTTTCAGCCATGACACTTCTGGGCATGGAGCTTCCCAATTTGCTTCAAGTTACAACAATAGGATTCGGAGTCTATCTTTAATATACGTCATTGGTTGGTAGGCCTAGATTATTTTATTTTTAACAATTAACACAAGCAATCTACTGTAATAACTTTTAAAGTAATTGTTTGCAAAGAAATTTCATGGTGCACGTGCTTGTTTGTTGAAAAGTCTTAGGTTGGATACCATGGAATCTCTTTGACGAAGTTTGTCCTAAGACTTTTCAACAAACAAGCAAGTGCACCTTGAAATTTCTTTGCAAACAATTACTTTAAAAGTTATTACAGTAGATTGCTTGTGTTAATTGCTAAAAATAAAATAATCTAGGCCTAACAACGCACACTGCGTCCCGGTGTCATTTGATTGTTCAATGCAGTATTGTAAGTAAACGGAGCTGCGGGGACCCCATGTTCATATGACAAAAAATACTTCTAAGGACCTCTTCTGTCATCTCCCAAAAAATCTGTACTCAATTCAAAAACACCCTGTATAAATTTTTCTATAGAATGATTTTTAAATAATTTCAACGACAAACTGATAGTCAGGAATCTAGAAAATACAATTGAAATATGCAAAATTTAATATCTTGTGACATAAGAATAAACATAAACTCTTTTGTAAAGATTTATAAACTTTACTGTTATCATATATGCACTATGGTTTTCTTATACAGATAGGGTGTTTCACAACGTGTATAAAGATAATAAATATAAAAAATACTTCGCCATTTTCTCGGGGAGATCAAGTTGAGCAAAAAATATCTTGAACATGGGTTTTATTCCAATCGGCTATAAAACTACAACATATCACAGTTTGATTAAGTGTAGTAGTAGCAAATAGATAAACAAAACTTTGTATGAATTTTTGCTTTTACATTAAATGTTAAATATGAGGAGGGAATAGGTTTTAGTATAACAAGTGCTCCTTGAGCCTGAATAAAGCATGACGACCACGAGTCGTTGAATCATTAACACGAACTATTGCATCGTTATTGTGAATTTGATGTCCGCATCAATTATCCGTTTGCAGTAACTATACAGGAGCAATGATGTCAAATTATAGTAAATTGTTAATGGATTTATTTTGCGTTTTTGATGGTAACAAAATGTATGGACTCGCTACTGCACTAATAAAACTTTGATCTGTTGTAATTCTATACCTAATTGGAATACGACCTATGTTCATATTGACATTTTTTGCTCAACCTGACCTTCAACGAAGGTTTTTTTTTTTTTTTTAAACATCATGAATCGCTCTGCATATTTATTGGTTGTACGGAAAATTTCATATGAATCGCCCAATACTGTATTTATTTACGGAAGTTGAAAATTTCATAATTCTTTGAGGAAAAAGAAAGAAAACTATTTTTCATTTCAATTCTTTTAACAGGTTTGAAATGCAATGCCTCTCCGTTTTGTTTTGTTTTTTTTTTTTTTTTTTCTGTGTTTCTTAGCTTTTATTTTTTTATGATGGTCTTTAGAGAAATCATGCACATTCCTAACAAAGTTGCATTTTCTTCCCAATGTGCATTTCTAGGGCATCCTACTTCCGTGTTTGTTCCGGTTAGTTCTCCCCACCGTCCGTCAGGGGTAAAAAGGGCGCGAAGGCTCTCTGTTTCTCTCTCGCTCCCAGTCTGCCACGGGCTTTGCTCGGTCAGGTTTCGAAGGTAAAGCCGGTAAAAGAAGATTTATCAGTGATAGTTTTCCCTTGGATTGCTTACTAAAATTTTCCCTGCTTTTTAATTAAAGTTTTGCCTTCTCTGTGGGCCCCCGGTGGAAGGTCAGTGGCCGTGACGGTGTTGCCATCCGTAGCTTTCGATTGCGCTGTTTCTTCTTAATATTTATATAGGAAACCAATGTTTAGGCATACTTTCGTAATTGATTCGAAATATACCTTTGGAGAGTGAAGAATGTCAACAAGCTCTTCTGTTTTAATAACTCCATTATTTCCGTCTCGTAATACTAGTGAATGAAGGCCATTTCTTCAGTGCTACGTTCCTATTGATTCAAATGAAATTTTCCGACTGTTTTCATATACTACTTAATGAAACGTTGCGATGGAAATGGTTTAATATAATGGTTTCTTATCTGTTCCATTTGTATCCGGTCTTTTATTGAAAATATACAAATGGAAACGAAATAAAAGGGTCTTATTTTGAAACTGAATTCTGTGTGTCCTTGGCAATAGTTCAAAAGATTAAAAGAAATGATCTGCCGATATGAATTGATAGAGGAAATGCTCTCTTCTAAACTGCGGGGCTTCATTTAAAAGAATGTTTGGCGAAAACTTTCACGTACTCGGGAGTTTTCGTGTGGCCTTTTAAAGGCCTAATCGTTTTGTCAAGCATTGTCAATCTAGCTGACAGTTGAGGATTAAATAGTCAACGGAGAAAGACACCGATCGGGTTGCTTTAGAAAAGGGGAAAAAATAAGAATTTTACATCTAAAGTAGGTAAGAGGTTTAAAAGATTTCAACATGGTGTGATGCAATTTTTATTGCTTTACGCCTGCTGTGTCTTAGTGTCAAAGTCATGTTAAAGAAAGATAAAAAGAGAAAAAAAAAGCCAAAGAAAATATTTTGTTTCCACTCATGAAAGGCTATAAGCAATGGTAATTTATTATATCTTAGCCATTATTAAAATATTATAATAGATTAGTAACAGTAAATTTTATAAATAATTTTAACCTTAAATTTATATTAACATATTCTGCAGCTATTCTCCTGTATTTACAAGATATAGATAAACTGATATAACTGAAACGTATTTACTCTTTATTTCTTTAGCTTTAACTTAATAAAAATTCTAGCAGTGTTACTCTTTTAGTTATTACAAATTATAGCAACTTCATACAGTTGGTTTAACTTCATTCAATCTAGGCTCCGCTTCGTGCGTAGCATATCAGTGACAGAATCTTCATTGTGACTCGCTATCTGTTGATGGGGAATGACACGAGATGACGTTGTCGATTCACCTTTGAGCTGTAAAATCGCGTTGACTGAAGGTTTTACGAGGAAGACGAACTACCCATAACAGCTGTTTCCATTTGCTCTCTGCAACCCAAGGACGAACTTTCCCGATTTTTCTTCCTGGCTAATTGTCACTAAACTGCCATGCAATTAAGAACTTAATCAACAGAGAACATGTAACTTTTTTTAATCAACAGAATGACAGAATAATTAACTCAAGGAGCATTATTATATAGGACGTATGAGCTTTAACGAATGTTGTAACATATAAAATGTCAATTATCTATTAAGTTTAATGAAGTAAATAGGACGATATAATTGCTTGATTTCCGTGGAAGAAAATTTATAAATATAATATTTATCAGACTTTTATCAACTTATTTTAAATTATCAACAAAGAGGAGACTAAGAATTTAAAAGTAGGAGTGAAAAAACTTTAGTTAGAAAGGGTGTGAAAGTTTGACAGCATTACATCTCGTAATTGAAATTCTTGTATATTTTTTTTTATTTTTAAAAGCTCTACGGTTCAAGATGGATAAGAGTGTAATAAGAACACCGTGCATTTCGAAAGTCTGTGGGATTACTTAACATACACGTTAAGGCAAAAATTTGAAAAGTTAATCGACTGTTACATGAACTTTAAAGAAATGGAAGAGGTGGGGGGGGGGCAGAAGAAAAACCATAACTTTAATAAAGTATGCCAGGCACAATAGGCGTTGTTAGAAGATTTTGCCAAATTATTCTTATCATTCTGAATATAGAATGATTCTTTAATAAGTCGTTTCCTGTCTTATTTTTCCTAAGAATTTCTGATGTCATTCCAATTAGGCAACTGATAAGCAACGAGCACAAAGCGTTGTTGGTACTAAGTGAGCGAGCCGCTTCGTTTATATTCGCCAAACTTGGTTCTCTACAAGGTTTTAGTATTGTTTTAAAGAAAAGGAAGAAAAGAAAACGAGTCTGTTTAAGTGCGCTGCTATCTTTGAATACCTTTATAGCCGAAGTAGGTGAGTTACTCCTATTCTCTATATTTATTCCAGCTTTAAATTTTCATTATTCATTTTCAATGCATCGAGAACGCAGATTTTCAATTGAAATTTATTAACATAAGCTTATTAGCTTAATTAAGTTATTCTGCATTTGTAAGTTAACTTTAAAGAAAGTATTTCTTAAAATTTTTTCTTCTGGAAAACGTATCTAAAGTTAGAAAGACTAAAATACGATTAATTGGTTAAATGAAATAATCGCGTATTTCTCCGTTTTTAGTCCTGCAAATATTTTGATCCCAATTACCTCTTTTTCCCACAACGTTTACTTTGCAAAAGACTCTAACAATGGACTTTATTATTTCTAACTAGTTCTATTCCTTCTGTTGGATTAATTATACGCCTACTGTATTAAATTTTAAAAAATCGCGTTATGGCAAAAACCCGTAAAATGAGGTCGCATCTAACGAGATATACCTGTAGCTGTTTGTTACTTGCTCTCGGTATGTAGATTATGCTTCATCAGGGAGCAGAAGCTCGAACGCCATTTTGCACAAAATGCAGCACGTGGAGTGCATTGTAAAGTGCAGAGATGTTTTTATTCTTGTTGGCCTTGGATAAATGCAATGATGAGCAGTGACATTCATAATTGAATACGTTAAATTGGGCGAGCTGTATATGAAAACATGCAAATTTTAATAGCTACGGACAACACGTGACCAGAAAGAAAATAAAACTTTCACTATGTTAATAGGTTACTCGTGAAATTAAAGCAGTTTTGTGTAGCCTTTCAATGAAATGCTTTTATTTTATTAATTTACTAAATTTTTAAATGAACAGTCTTTATATAGATATTTTTAAAATTTCCTAAATTCTTTTTTAAAATCAGTTATGACAAAAACTGTCTCTAGCAACAGCAGTTGGTATTCTCAGATTAATCAGAACCTTCCAAGGAAAAGGAAATATTCTAATTCGTTTTCTCTCGATTATACTTCATTTCAGGTTGCATTTGACGCTAACCTATTACTAATTGCGTGATGTTGTTATCCACAATATAAATTAAAAGTATACTTAGCGTATTTTTAGGCAGTATATGCTGCTATATATAATAATTATCCTCCCTTTAAATATAGGAAAGAAAAATCGAACGTACTTCTTTCATAATTCAGAACGAACGGCAAAAGTACATTCTCCAATCGAGACACACCCTGTACTTTCTGCGAGTGTGTGTGTGTGTGTGTGTGTGTGTGTGTGTGTGTGTGTGTGTGTG
>JAHWFO010108876.1:377626-423183 GCA_023313115.1 Rhysida immarginata
TGTGTGTGTGTGTGTGTGTGTGTGTGTGTGTGTGTGTGTGTGTGTGTTGCAGACCGTTTCCCGGAAACAATTCGGTCATGAAAACGTTGGTGGTCAGTGACACGCCTAAAGGTATCCTTCCAAACGGCAGTTAACTCATTATCAGAAATTAATGGAACCACTTGGAAAGAGTTCCTACAGTTCTTTTCGTCTTTTTTTTTTAGTTTTAATTATTCTTTTATTAATTTTAAGTGGAAATTTCTTTGCTTATGATTGAATCGGGAATGGGGTGAAGTAGATGGGAGGGCAGGTAACGTCACGGGAAGTGCAACTTGCTGTAAATTTTAATAAGGATGTGAAAAGTTCGCCAAACATGTTTATCCATAAAATTGCAGAAAAGTCCCGTTTGTTTGTACAAAGTAACCTTTTCCTCTTAATTGAAAATATAACTATGGGCTAACCTGCGTGTCGTGTCATGCTTGTTTATTTTCCTGTTAGAGGGTTATATCTCTGGTTTTTCTTATATTTCAAAGGAACTAGACAGAATAAAAGAAGCTTGAAAGTAAATATTTTGCTTGTTCTCTCTCCATCTAACATTTGGTTAAATCGCTGTATACTTAAATATTTACTGTCCTATAAGCTTAAATAACGAAAGCACTATTAAATAATGAAACAAATTGACGTTTTGAGTCCTAGATAATGCTATTAAGAAGTATGCCGAAAATCGCTATTGTATTGGATTTTACAATCTTTATTTATGTATCATACCAAATTATAATAAAAGTTGTCGAATTTTTACGCTAGCGACATCTATCGGGCATGTTTTGTAACATAGCGTTATATAAACACTTAGGTTTTTATATTTGTACAGTCAACCAAAGGAAATAATCCACACGAGTTTAATACTTAATATTACATTTCATGCTAATGTGTTGTTTTAATAGCTTTTTTAATTATAATTATTTAAATTTAATAATCTTAAAAATGTTAACTATTAATTAAAAATACAAATTAGATAAAAATAAGGTATAATAAACAAAAATAATTAATCTAAATCAAAATAAAAATAAAAATAAAAAGCTGACGTTTCGGATAGAACCTATCCTTTATCAAAGCAAAAGGATAATTCTCTAAAAGCAAATAGAATAAATAACTTAACTTCAGGATAATTCTCTAATATTCTATTTGCTTTTAGAGAATTATCCTCTTGCTTTGATAAAGGATAGGCTCTATCCGAAACTTCAGCTTTTTATTTTTTTTTTGATTTAGATTAATTATTTTTGTTTATAACAACTTATTTTTTATCTAATTTGTATTTTTAATTAATATTTATTATTTATTGTATTCCAGGGTTCTTGTGTCTCGTCCTTCTCTTAATATATATCCGTTCAAAAATGTTAACTCTAAATGTAATATTAAATTATTAAAAATAAATTAATATTGAAACGGTAAAACTTAGAGTAAAATTCAAGTGTGGATTATTTCTCTTTGATGACTGTACATTATATTTCAGGAAATAACTCTAATATTCAGTCACTTGAAAAAAGATGGAAATACATAGAATAGGGGAGGGGGGGGGATGATAGCCTGTTTTAAGATTGCTCATAAGGAGTTCCGGCGCTGATATATTTTTTAAAATTATTATTATTTTAAACTCTGCTATCAAATTTACTGTTAAAATCTTGGTTTGTATTGTTTTATTAAAATTAATATCTATCCCTATAATCTTTTATTTACTATTTAAGATAATTATTTATTTCATCAACAATAAAGTTAAAATTTAAAGACCAAAAAAATAAACTTTTCCACAAAAAAAATAAGAAATTTAAAATACACGACTGAGTATGTCTCTTCGTGTGATTAATGCTCATATGATAGTATCAAAAGGAAACTCGATCTTAGAATTGCATAAGGAACACGGATAGAGAAAAGGAGAAGCAAGGTACCGATACTTCAATATTCTGACACCAAGTTCGACCGCAAAGAAATTAATTTTCTGGAAAAAGGCCTTTCCCGTCAACAAAAGAGACACTAAATATCTTGTGTAGGCGGCCTACAGAAACTCCTCGGACCTGAAGAAACCGCAAAACGAAGATTTTCATATTTTATGCAGAATTGAACTGAATGAAAAACGTAAATAACTGGATAATAATAGACAGCACAGAAACAGAACCAAACCGATGAAAATCTTCCCTTCTCTAAAGGAAAAAGACTGAGCATTATTTATTACACTTGAAGACAGCTTGTCGAAATGCGTATTCATGTAAGTTTATTATTCTTATTGGAAAAGCGTTTTTTCATCCCTCGTACACTATTTTAGTATCCACTATTTCTCGTAGACTTTTTTTACGTATTAAAGGACACTAGTCATGAATTCCTAAAGGAGACACGTGAGACAGAATTATTGAAAATATATAATGAAACAGTTTTTTTCTAAAATAACCCTTTAAAAAAATTTCTGTCTAAAATTTAAGATTTCATCAAATAGCTAAAAGTTAAAACAGTAAATCACTAAAATCTCACGTTCAACGTGACAGTACAATCGTTCAATATGTGCACACGTTAAACACATATGTAAGATTATAAGGGATTTCTCAAAAAAAAAATAATGCGTACAAGACAGCTGTTTTTATTTTTTTTCAAAGAAAATTTATTTGCACGTGTTTTTAGAATAGCTATGTATTTGAGTGAATTTATTGCATACAGTATACTGTTTATTGTAGGTTGCTTTGGTTGATATGTCGCATTCTTTATTAAAATTATTTTTATTTTATAGAACTAAATCTTTCGATATGAAATAAAAAAATTTTCCTCTTATTTATTGACACCGACGTAAATAAATAGTGGAAAAAGTCGCTCATCATTATCGTCATATTATAATATTTATGTTCATTTTCATTTGAGAAAAACATGGTGGCTTTGCATGGCAGGGAATCGGCAAAATTTTCCTTTCTTTAGGAAAAAAAAATATGATTGCATAAATGCAATAACTTCTGCTGACAGTAATACTGATTTGCCAATAATAATCTAGAACTTATTCAGTGTTTCAAATATAAACAGATGTATGCGATTTCTTTAAACAACGCGTAGCGAATGAATTTTGATAGGCATTAAGAAAATTCGTAAGAATCTAAAATTCTACTTATAATTGGTCTTTTTCCGACATTTCAAACGGATTTCGCGGGCACATTGACTTTGACAATTGCAGTAATTCCTCAGCTTTAACAATGGATATACCAAACACTATCGCTATAGCGTATACACTTTGCAAGTTGTTGCTCGCTTGCACAATGCCATTCAACTGCATATAATTAGAGAATCTTAAAAGTAGTAAAGAGAATTTAGTTTTTCTTTTTTAAACAACTATGTTGTTATGGCCGATGAATGTATGTCAATTATATACACCAAATTTGAAGATTAGCAGAGTATTGTCATTTAATGAATATGTACAGACAACATAATAAAATTGAAAGACAACTGAAACATTTTTTCTCTAAAAACAATTTAACAGACCTGTTTTCTTCAAAATATTCTATTCTCTAGCCGTGATCAGATCTTTGATAATGAATTACAATAACTATCATCTCATGTGACCATATCATTATTGTCTTGATAGGTTTTTCCATTATGAGTAAGCGAATTTTCATGAGAAAGACTAAACGAGGAAATGAGTTTTAACATTCTGAATAAAAAATTAAAGGCGAACGTAAATTTAGATTGTAATTTCTGGAATGCAATGTTTATGAATAAAGCTATCCTAACGGTGGATTAAATAAAAAAAGAAAAAAAAAACAACTTAATGGCCTTTTTTTTTTTAGATGGCTTCAATAATATTACGCTTTAATTCCAATGTATGTTTTATATTAATTTTCATAAAAAAACCGTATTTTTTATTTTTTAACCTTTATTTTCATAAGCATTATAAGAACATTAAAATTTTATCTTAAAAAAATTTTAAGACATCTGTTGAATGTTGATAGAATCTTCATGAATATTTGATTAAAACTAGTCGGTGTTTACATCTTGAACGTTTGAAATTCAAATATGCTTGCATTTTCATCCAAAATTTTTCTGCTTGCTTTATGTAAATAATTCTTGTAATATTTAATTTCGAATTTTTTCAAATTTCGATTGCTAAGTCGATGTCAATATTTAGTTAATGTTCGCAACTCTGTTTCGATTTGAACACATTTTTAATATTCATGTATATTTAAAACAAAATCATTATCAGTAACATTCAAATGGTCTTTAAAAATTATTACGTAGGCTATTTTAAGCTGCTGTCTTAAATTCCACTAGATTTTATTGTTTATACAGAAATTATTGGACCATTAAGATCAATCTGGTATCAGTTGTTTTTTCCAGATGCATAAAATGCTATACAGCCATACAAACAAGTTATGTAAAAATTTGGATCTTCGCGCAACATTCTTTGTTGCAGATAGGTTTGCCTTGATGAAAAGTTTTCAGTGAGTTTTAAGCATTTTCGTTCACGCCATCATTCGAAAAGACTCATTTTCGGATATTTTTTATTTAGTACTCTTGATTCCATTCGAATTTTTTGCATTGCAGTAATACAAATGTAACGCAGCATAATATATTTCCAACATATTAATACTGTTTTTGGTGGCATTCTTGGCAATTGTTCTGTCGACGTAATTTATCTGAGACTAAATCAAACAATTGTTCATAAATCCACACATGTTTCTGTGCGGTTTAACAAGTTGCCCGTTTTTCAACTTAATGCCTTCATGAATCAGCTCGATGAAAATATGTTTTAAAAAAAAAAAAGACACATTATTTTCCAGACGAAAACGGTGGAATTTTAATATATAATGAAAAACTCAAAAGGCGTTTAATTAACAGATAAGCGTTTATCACCCTTTTATCATTTCCATTCTAGTAAAATTGTTAGTGAAGTTTTAAGTGAATTTTTTAGCCCTGACATACATAATTAAAGCAGTGAACAGAGATGATGAGGATCATGCTTAAAACCTTTCACGGTCTGTTAATCTTATCATTTAACATGATGGCTTTTCTTTTTTTGCATTGATAAGCTGCAATTGTCACGACGTCCTCGAACTTTCAGAGTTAGACAAGAAATGTGAAGTGGAACGGAGTGACTCGAAAAGTGTCACTTGTGCTTCGTTCACCTTCCATAGAAGGTGGCTCCCTTTTCAACCGGAGAGAGAGAGAGAGTATCATCCTCCCATTTTCACGTTCAAGCATGGCACCGGCGCTGTTACGGAAAAATGACGAAGATCATGACGGTCGTTTAGAAAGTAAGGAATTCTATTCTCGGGCGTCGTTAGCTAAACCCTATTATATATTTGGTATTTATAAATATGTAATATAGAGATCCTCTCTCACCCTTATTTATTCTATGAATTAATAGTGTATACATTTAAACATTGTTTTATGAAGTGATAAGTTGGAAATCAAAGAAAACGTATATTTATTTTTGGCATTTAATTTGCTCTTTCATACCAAGGGAAAATATAGATAAACTTTCTATTTTAAAGTAAAAATGCTAATTGTAATTTACTATATTGTAATCTAGAAGAATTAAGCGAAATATAATTTTAAAAAGCAGTGCATTAAAATTGAATGACCACTGCAATACAATAATCATTTAGAACTCTTATAATTTTACGCATTCAGTAGGCAATCATTTATATAAAATCAGCGACGGTGAATTATGTCACAACAAAGAAAAAGTCTAACAATGGGTTATTTCCCGATTATACAATCGGGTGGGTTTGCTTCTAGTTTCCAATAAGGAAATCGTCCAACAAGTAAATGCACTTATTGTAAACCATTTTTATTTTAGATCTCAGTAGAGTATAGAATTATCCTTCATTCTATTAATCCACAGTACATTTGTTAAACTCGACAGTTTAAAAAGACGCTTCCACTCTGCAAAGGAATTCTAAAAGAAAAATTAATTCACGGAATTATAACAATAATAAATTTTGAAATTAAAAAAAAACAACTTGATTTGCCATTAATGTCTAACTTGTTTAACATTATTGTTATATAAAAGTTTGCATGCAACTTTGTTATTTATGGAGTCAGTTTATTTTTAAACGAGAAAGCCTTCTGCGTTTATGTGTATTCGATTTTTAAGCATTTTTATTTATTACTCTTGAAATAATGTGTAATTTATTGCGTTGAAACCTGTTGTTAGAAAATAAAATTCTTTTCTGCTCCATTTCACTTGAGGTTCTACGAGGAATTAATCAGCCTGAGGAATTACTAAACATGAAAAAAATACTTCAACTTCTATTAATGCCATTAATATGGTCATAATATGTAAATAATATGAATGTACAAGTGTTTTTTTGGAATCTTCGTAAAGTTAGCAAAAACTTTTACTATGCATTTATTTTTTTTTTTATATACATACTGTATTTATTTACTATCGTCACAAAAGGAAAAGGTGAAGATATTTCGTCTTTTAACGAAAAAAACTGCCGTAGGTGAATTTGAAGGAGGTATTAAAGTATTTACTAACGATCTTGTTACCTAAAACATAAAAGTTTCGTAAATATGTCCCATGAAAACATCACTTAATATTTAGCAAATGGTGGCAAAGTTGTAACAAAATAATTCACTTTGAAGAACACGGTACGACGTTTGAAGAAAATGAATATAATTACGTGATACCTTTTCAAATCCAAAATTTATTCAGAAACATAGGAGGGCGGCTAGTGGTGGCTTCTTCGGATCTGCATCTGCATTCTATGGTTAGAATTTTAATGTAGGTGGCGATGAATTACGTACTCGAATAAAGGAGAACCACGGGAAATTGCTGCTGGCTTTCGTGTTGTTCAACACAATAGAAGTGGGTTTTTTTCCATTGGGAGGACGAGGAAAGAAAATTCAGACTTAAGACCACTTAATATTCAAAGCCACGGCTAGAGTATTAATGTTTATAAGCTTAATAAAAAACAGGCCATAAAGATCTATCTATAGTTTCAGTGCTCTTGGCCAAGAATAATGAACAAATGAGTGAGTATATTAAATAATTCACCATTATTATCATCCTACGTAATACGAAAAGAAAAGAGTGTTTAATTACAACTTCGTTTTTATGTTTGATAACAGAAGTTAAAAGTTTAAAAATATTCTCTAGAATTCAGTTCTTGTGATTCCGTGTAACATTGGACTTAATACTATAATGTTCGCAACCTTTTAAAAGCGAAATAAATTCGAATATTTTTCAAATATACTTAAGTATTTTAAAAATTGTAATGGTTAATGCGGGCTACTTGTATAGTTTTAAAGCCCCGTACGTGTAATTTGCCATCTTAAATATGTTATACTTTATTAACTTGTAAAATTAATGCAAGACCGACAATTTAATGTAAAATACATTCGATGGTTTTAAATGGGTTTTTTTGTAAGCTAGAATCGTAAAGAGAAGTTATTTGTGTTTTTAAGGCGGGCGCTCTTGCAATTAAAGCCGCGTCGTGCTCGTAACGATCCTTAAGCCTCATAATTTACTTTCTTAATCTTCATTGATGTCGACCCTAAAAATTTCGTCTTCACTCGAAGTGAGATTTGATTACTTCGGCTGAGCGAACATATGTAACATTTAATACAGTAAAAGATGAATCTTCGCCTTAAAGTCATTAACGCCGCCGTCGTCATGGATACTACGCTAAGATTCGCTCCCCACCATCCTTTCCCATAATTATGCAACGATGGCCATTAATTAGAGAACTCTGCCATACGGAGAAGCCAGCATTGCTAGAGATTACAATTTTGACCGACATCCAAAATGTTTTTTTAACCAAAGCATTATAACTTAAGAATGTTTTAACATTAGGCAAAACACCAGCGTATTTAATTAAACTAATTGTTAAATAGTGCAGTATAGCCTGTTATTCAAAATATAAAGAGAATATTATATAAGTATATTATGAATAATTATTCGCGCCACAATATTAAGTATTCGTCGCGCAAAGCTCCATCATTCAGTCTTTAAAATGCAGTTTGTAAAATGAAATGTGAAAATTCTTTTTATTTAAAATTTTCTTTTATATATAAAAGTGTAAGAACAGTCTGCAAATTTAGTTTCTTTATGAAAAGAAAAACTAACCCAAATTCATCGTAGCAGTACGATTTAATTAAGTTATTCTGCTTTAATTAGATATGAATGATTCGTACGATGCCATTCATAATCTAATTAATCTTAGATTTTAGTAATTAACTCTAATTAATTTCAAATTTTAGTAACTAATCCCAAATGTATTATATTAATGATTTATAAACGTACTGTAAATTTTACTACAAATCATATAGTGGCATTTCTAAAAATGACAGATACCATTTACATATATAGAAATATCAATTCATGGAAATTTACCATCTGAAGTAGTTTTAAAGACGAAATCCCCTTTATTAAACCAATGAGTTCAGATGTTTTGCTAGTAGTGAATGAGGAGTTGTTTGGAAATAGTGCGTTTCTTTGCACGGGCAGACGAAGCCAATGAAGTGGCGGTGCTATGTATTCTGCATGGACTGTTCCGTACCACTTTTAGGGCATATCGTGCTACTCCAACATTATCACTGAGTTGATACGCAACAATGTCTTCTCAATCTCAATTAAACATCTGGAACAAAATTATTGAATTGATATTTGGAAACCCGTTTCATCAAAATGGGAATAGAAAGGAAATTCATTTTGCATTTAATCTCAACAACTTCCTATTATCAACTTATTAAGATCGTCGCTTGCACACACCATAGAGAAAATGTCAATTATACCCCATAAGTAACTGTAGCAAGTTAGATATTTTATGAATATTTAACTAATTATGTATTGACGACTCATTTGGATTATTATATTCATAGGACGATAACCGTTCGTAGAGACGAAGTTACCTTACTCCAAGCCTGCCAGTTCTCCAAACATTCCAGACAGTTCAATACCTACCAGAGCGGAACGTGTCTGTGTTGAAGCTAAGACAGTTGGAGTAGTCTCACTCGATTTGCTATGAAAGTATTCTATTAATCTAAGAATGAATGGTTAATATGGCCGTATTCACTCCACCTCTTTTCGGGAGCACGCAGCACTCTACATGGCATTCCCTTAAATTAAATGAATATTAGAAATATTGAGAGGTCTCATTTGCTTCGGTATAGCAACGTGATGCGGATACAATTAACTGGTCTTCCTAGGCAGTTGCTATTTTCCAAACCAGTGGCTAAGAGGCCAAGGGTTCGCGTAGAACCTGGTGGCTAGACTACATGGAGAATCTGGGTTCGAGTCACTTAGATATTACCTTTATAGACATGCGCGCCTGATAGTGGAAGATCGCGAAAGCTTCGACTGTTTTGACCATTTCTACTCTTTTTGCCATTATTGTAAAAATTTTAAAGAATAAAATTTGTATCAGAAATTATCAGAACAATTGATGTATGGGCGGGAGGGAATAATCACGTTGGCATTTAGTGACTGTTTTGTTTAATTTTATTTAGTCTTCCACTATGGCAAATATTAAATAGGAGCGATTGGTTTATGAATATTCCAAAGTACGGTGTCCAGAAGGTGTCCTATACATGGAGTTTTCTCCCCTGTTTTACGCTTTTGTTTTCTTTATGCAAAGAGTAGATTTCCACTAAATTGGTGACGCTCTACAACTTTAGAGTTGGAACTTTTTCTTTATCTATCATGGTTCAATAGGTAGTTTTCTTCTCAGCGCTTACACTAGGGGTGCTAGAAATACTTTTATTCAATCTTTCTGTTCTAAAGTTCTTCGACTGTTTCGGGAATTTCCTCTACACCCTGTGCGTACAGTATATGGGTATTTAATGTGCCTAAAAATCTTTGAATATGAATCTTGGCACATAATTTTTTTATAATCGATATATTATTGTATCCTTTATTAGTTTCGGTTCGGAATTTTATTATCACTCCGTGATGTTCCGTAGTAGGTGTATTCGAAGGCATCTCAACTATTTTTGTTAGGGGTGTAAGGTTATTAGAACGACTATAGTTGTTAAGTTTATAGGTAGAAAGAAATTTCTTGGACATTTTACATTAATAATCTTTGAAGAGCAATGTTGTCCCCGAGGAATTTCAAACGAGGAAAAAAAAAAGCAAACGAAACATCAGTGATGCTTGTAAGAAAATTTCAGTAAACAAGAAAATTGACGTAAACAGCTAGTTTTTAATTAGGGATGCATATTATAATGAAGTTGTGCGAATCTAATTACAAACCACTTCAACACACCGTCCATCACATAAAAAGCGAAACGCCGAACAAATATAATTTAGCTTCTCAATTGGTCAACAGATGGCAGATCACTAGGAAAAATGTTAAAGAGTGTTGAATTTAGAAACGTCCTGCAACACCCATATCGTTTGTTTACCCATTTATATTCATCCAGTATATTCCTAATGGCACCCATTTAAATTGAAAACGCGGAACATTCTTTTCAATATTGATCTGACTTTGAAGATTCAACACTTAGTGTGTAAAAAAAAAACAACAAATAAATTAGACTTCTTGTTTTAAAGTTATTTTTTAATACGTGAAAATGTTTATTTTCGCATTCCTTCGGAGCGCGCTTCGTTTGTTTAAGGCATTAGTAAATTTTATGAAAATGGTTACTGAGTAATCGATTTTAATATTCTTAAAATACAATTTTCGTTTTGTCTGTTTTCAGTTGAACTATGTATGTTCCTCAGTATTTTAAATAATAGAGCCATTTTGTTATAAATCCATTAGCCATTGGATCACCATCTGTTCCAAAATGCATTCAGAGCGATTAATATATTATAAGGAAAACCTGCTTTACAAGTGATTCTATCCAGCGTTTAAAGCTCCACTTTTGTTGTTACAACAATTTGTTTAAATTCATATGTGGACCGTGATTTCATTAGCTGCTTTTATTTTTATTTCATCTGTTACAACTTCTATTAAAGAGGAGATGATTATAATATGTGTATGAATGTAAAAGGCCAGAGAATATTGAAATTCGTCTGCTGGTCCTCTTAAAATAAGTGGGGAAATCACGAGAGCAAATGTCCATTTGAACATCAATGAGTTACAGCTTAATTGTGCGAAACGAATTCGTGATGCTGCTTTGTAGAAAGGAGAAATGAGGTATAAATCATATAAAAATTCCTGGTATGGATAGTTATGACATTTTTGATGGCCTTTTAGATTCACTTTGGCTAGTGTCGCTTCCGCGTATAATGGCGTTTCGTTCGGAATTCCTTCTGTGCTTCGTCGTCCGTTCGCTACCATTCGTTAACGCGATCCATTTTTATTAACTGCTCCTCATTCGATTCGACTCAATAAATGATATGAATAAATTAATCTTTCTTGATAGCTAATATGTGGCTGTCAAAGCTCCATTGACAGAACGTTTGCCTACAGCCTCCTTTAATTAGCTGCTAATCAGTTCTACCATTTACCATTGGGCCTCTGCTTTAAGATACAATGGTTAATTCGTATCTGCCATAAAGAGCAAATTTCAGTCAAACTTTGTCGAATTATTCAATATGTGACTACATCAAAATATTGATTTCTTGTATTCTGTCAGATTATCGGCGGCTTGAAAATTGAATTGCTTTCTTTTGGGATTTATAGGATATTTTTTTCTGTAAAATAAATATCGATCCATATCTACTCCCTTTGCTCGTGGGGTCTCAAGAATAATCGATGAAAATTTTATTATAATATTAAAATTTTAAATATAGAAAGTTGACGTTAAATTAAAAGGATTGTCATTTGAAATTGTGAACTGCGGTTTCATAATAATTTAATTTCATGATCTTTTCATATTACATGATTTCATAATAATTTTCGCTTTGAAAGATTTATTTTTAAACGGCAACTTTGCATGTCGAAAACTCCCTTGAAGAAGCTAGCATTTTTATTCTGAAAATTCTGGAGAAATAAACATTTTTGACTACATGTTTGTTTGCTTGTTTGTTTGTTTTATTTTAATATAAATTTCTAAAGAATATTTTGTTATTGTCTCAATTATTGGATGGTTCAGTTAAATTTTAGAGCTAATTTATTTTTCATTTTTGAAATTACCATGATTTTCATGTAGCTGCGAAAATTTTTCTTAAGTATCTTTCCATTTTTTCTCAGTGAGAGGGTAATATTTTTAAATATATTTGAAGTAGTTCTCGATAATGTGTTTTAATATATTTTATGTGCATTTTGGTTTTACTGCTTATTTTTTTTTCAAAAACAAAACCATTTAGAACAGGTCTCTCTATGTATATATATCGGGTGATCCAAAAGTGTATTACATTTTTTTACAGTGTTAACATTTTCAGTGTTTGCTTTCCAGCAATTCAATGCTTTCATAATAATCACGAGGCACACGCAAACAATTGTTTTGCTAAAGAATTCGTCACGGCAGAACAGATATATTAGTTTCATAAAAAAATGTAACACACTTTTGGATCACGCGGGTGAGGCATTTATCTTGAGACAACTGAATATCACGGAAACTAAGCATTGTTCGAAAAAATGTCCAAAATCAAAAGTGAATTATTTCGCGGGGGAAATTCATTAGTTAAAAAATTACCCCCCCCCCCGCCTTGTGAGGGGGGCTGGGGGAGGGGTTAACTTTGAAATCTAAAAAAAGAACCCCTATTTTAATGGTATATTCAGATTGTACACAATACACGCGCATAGACTGTCTCCATAGGACTGCTGCCCCCAAAAGTTTACTTGTGCACTAAAAAATTTTGAATTTTTGAAATTTTGACTTCGAATTCTTAAAGACCATTAAAAAGTAGAATAAGACTGTCTGTAATACCCACTTCATCGATAAAATTGGGTTCAAATCTTTAAAAGTTCCACACTTTCAGGGCCTCTATCTCCTAAACGGTTGGATCAATTGAAAAAACCACCAAGACTAAAACATTTCTCGAATATTGTGTATAACCTGAATATACCATTAAAAATAAGGGTTCTGTTTAAGATTTCAAAGTTACCGCCTCCCCCCCCAGCCCCCCCTCACAAAGAGGGGGGGGGGGAATTTTTTAACTAATGAATTTCCCCCGCGAAATGATTTACTTTTGATTTTGGACATTTTTTCGTACAATGCTTAGTTTCCGAAATATTCAGTTGTCTCAAGATAAATGCCTCACCCTGTTTAAAGGCCTAACACAATCCTTAAGGATAAAAAATGTATAAATTTAGACATAATGTAAATTTCCATGAGTAAATAATAAAAAAATTATTTTTGCAGAAATTTCTTATATTACTATAATAATTCATTTGTATAAAGCGCACGTCTTACACAACGTGTATCTGATTAATACATATCTTGATTACATCATACGAATAACACTAACAATCACAAGCAGAAGTGCTTTAAACAGAAAGAAATTCTATACTCTATCCAACGAAAGCTGGAGTGGGCGTGCCCAGTTAAACTTCCTATTTCAATATTAGATATTGTTGCCAAAGTAGAATCAACAGTGTCTAACAATTGAAATAGGAAGTTTAACTGGACACGCCCACTCCAACTTACGTTGGATAGAGTATAGTGTCAGCTTTAATAGTAAAATAGTTATCCTAGCGAGAGATAATGAAAATAGTAAGCTAATTTGAGTAATTTACTCGTCGATAACTTGAATTAACTTCACATCCAGTATATTCTTTCTATTGTTTGTTCTGAATAATTGACGAGTACCTTCAAAAATATTTTAAATAAATCAAACGTACTGTGATACACTTGGAAATACCGTCAAAAGAAAATGTAAATTAATCATCCTTAAACATATTGAGCTTCCTATGATCAGGGTGATCATATTGTTTGAATTTTTTTTTCGTTTTTAATAATGCAAAACGATAATAACAAGAACTTTTTTAACAAAAATGAACCGACTTCATGGGTCAAAACCCTTCCCAGAAAAATATTCAGTCGAATAGCAAAAACCCCATCCAAATCGGATCAGTAGTTTTTGAAAAAATCGCGAACATACATACATACGGATCTATACGGGTCAAATAGAGAACCCCCTTTTTTGAAGTCGGTAAAAACAGTCTACGCCGAAAGGTTGGCTTCGCGCACTATTCATGAATCTGAAAAACAGACAACAATAAATGCCTGCAAACACTGAAGATTTATTATTAACCCCAAAAATATATTATTTGAAAGATAAAGATCATTGTTTACAAAGATGCCATTTTTCACCTGCGCAAAATGTATAGCCTCATCTCCCCCTCCCCCCCCTCAAATATTTTTACAGTGGACGAGTTTTTAATTAATACACTATTTGCAATGTAACTTTTTCTTTACCTATTGCAAAGTAAGTGTGGATTGTAGGTCCTCTGGAATTATAAAAATATGTCGAGGACCACAACCAACGGAATATGAAATTGGACAGATAACCACATTTCACAATGGAGGAATTTCTAAAAGAGAAATAGCACGCAGATTTAATAGAAATGCGAAGGTAATAAATAATTAAGATACATATAGGAAAATCAGGAGGTCTGGAATACTGCATGTATGACTGCGAGTACAGAGTAATTTCGTTAGACATTTCAATATCTGGTGCCAATTTCCGATTGCTTAATGTTTCAGCAGAGAAACGACCATTTTTTAATGACATTGGTGACAAACGCAAGATTTTGCGGATCGCCTCCAATTCTCATATCTCTGCCAGCCAAATGAAAGCCAGTTTAAGATTGTTCAGCAGTTTAAGGACACATCATATTCACAAAGGGAAAAAACATTATGTAAACCAAGGCTCACCGATCGACACAAACAAGCCTATTTGGAGTTTACGAAGAAGAATATTTTTTGGAAATCTAAATGGAGCAAGGTAGTCTTTTCTTGATGAGATGAAGCTAAATTTAAACGGACCTGATGGTTTTAGCTACTCATTCCACGATTTACAAAAAGAATTTGAGCCACGGACAGATGGGTGGTGGATCACTCATGATTTAGGGCGCGATTGGTTTAAAAAAAGAGTGATCTAATGTTCTTAAGTGGACAGATGGATCTTACAGCATATGTAGATTTGCTGTCTAAACAGTTTCCTGCCTTTGGTCGAAGAATGGCCGGAAACCATTGGATTTTTCAAAAGACAATGCGCCGGTACATAAAGCTAAGTCTGTTATTGAGTGATTTGCCTCTTAAAAAAAATCTATGTATTACCTTGGCCATCGTTTTCAACGGATCTCATTTCTATCGAGAATGTATGGGGAATGCTCATACGCAAGATTTACGCAAAAGGAAAGCAGCAGCAGACGATAAAGGCGCAGTTTTCTGTTATTTGTGTTCCTCGACCCATTTTTTTGTAATCTAGAGGAACCTACCGTTCTACACAGCTTGCAATAGGCAAAGGACAAAGTTACATTGCAATTAGAGTGAATTGAAATAATAAATAATTAAAATAAAATAAGATCGTCCACTGTAAATATTTGGGGATAAGGCTATACTTTTTGCGCACGTGAAAATTGACACATCTATAAACAAGGGTCTTTACATTTTAAATAATATTTTTTGGAATTATTAATGGATGGTTTCAGTATTTTGTCACAGATAACATTTGCAGGCATTTGTTGTCTGTTATCCGGATTCACGAATAGTTCATGAGGCAGAATAGTTTAAGATAACTTAAGAGTGGCGGAATCGAATTTCTGTTGTTCGAATTTCCCACGTGAGTATTGATCATTTTTATCCCAAGGAGTATCCCAAGTTTGCAAGCATAAATTAATTTGCGATATTCCATTTTTAACCAAACTCTGAGATTTCACATGTAGCATTCTCAGAACCTTATAAGTTATACATCCTAATTCCATTGGTATTTGTAGTTTGAAAAGAATAATTGAACAATGTATTTTATTGTTTGATTATACTTGAGAGCAGAGGCTATATAGGGTGAGCCAAGTATCCACCCCCCCCCCTCTTCTATCTTGGATACAAATGTAGTTATACAAATTCCAATAAAGGAAGTGAATAGGAAGTTGAGGACGCTCTTATGGTGGCGCTTACAGTGGTGTCAACATGCAACCATTACAAACTTGTCTACTAAATCGATACACACAAAAAAAAAAACAATTACAAACTTGTTCAGCTTCAAATAAGCAACAAAACAAAAAAAAATCAAAATCCGATGGACGGATCACCCAAAATCTCATTGCAATCTCTGCTTACAGACAGTCAAGTGTACAAATTAAATCTTTACAGTCAATTCAGAATGTGTTCAATGTGACGTCTACCTGCACTATAACATAATTCTGCACGGCATTTCAACGATGCCATTACATTTATAAATGTGACTGGTGTTATTGCCCTGCATTCTTCCTGAATTCGTTGTTACAGATCCTGTTGTGAGGTGGGTGGTGTAGCATAAATTTTGTCCTTGACGTATCCCCACAGGAAAAAGTCAAGCGGCGTCAGATCAGGTGAGCGTGGTGGCCAATGAATCGATCCATTGGCCAATCCATCGATCCAGAAACATCTGCAAACTTTCGGGAATAATTAATCCGTAATATGCTGGTGCTCTATCATGCTGATACCACAAAACCGTGTTCATCATTTCCTGAGCAGTGTATTGTGTCAACGTGCTTTAGTCTGATCTGTTTCAGCTTCAACATGCCTTCTTATTCAAATTGCACAGGAATCTGGTGTCTTCATAGTAATTTGTGGAAAACAAAATATGGATACTAGATTAAATAATTTGCATGCTTGGCAAATGGTAATAACAGAAAAAAAAGCTCGTTAGTTACTCCTGGGACTTGAATTCAGGATCTTTGAACTCTGTTGCTCTTGCTTTCCTCACAGGCCACTCAGCCCTTCCTCAATCTTGACAGGAATTGAGGTATTAATGTTGGAGAGATTGCAATGAGGTTTTGCGTGATCCGCTCGTCCGATTTTGAAATTGTTTTTGTTTTGTTGCTTATTTGATGCTGAACAAGTTTGTAATTGTTTTTTTTTGTGTGTATCTCTTACAGTTTAGTAGATGCGATTTGTATGTGTCCTAATTTGCATGTTGACAACACTGTAAGTCCCACCATGAGAAAGTGCACCCTCAACTTCCTATTCACTCCCTTTATTGGAATTTGCATAACTACATATGTATCCAAGATAGAAGGGGAGGGGGTACAGAATTTTGACTCGCCCTATATATTCCCATCTCAAATAATATACGTATAATCACAGTTAGCACAAGGCAGTTGTCCAACGAAAAATATAGAATATAAGATGATGTAGAGATATACCCATCAAATTACTCGAATGACATTTATTATTTATTCCATAGTTTGTCTAAAGGCTATTTTCTTTGTTATGCTATTTTTAAAATGACGAATGCATTTATAGTTACCAAAATTAAATCGTGCAACACGTATCTATTCTTATTGTTTAATTTTCCTAATAGGTGAAGTGGGTTATGCATATTATCAAATTGTAATGGATTCACGAATATTTATATCAAAATTATTAATAAAAAAATTGTATAAAGAACGTTGTACGTATAACAAAGGCCTTCAGAAATAGGTAATATGGGTAAATGGTACTTAGCAATTGCAATACTCATCTCTATAGAAATAGAGATAACAGAATTATACGGTTTAGTTTTTACCCTTTAACCACTTACCGCTTGTGGAGTTTTCTTTTCGCGAACGCTTTCGTAAATATTTTATTCCCTTTTAGTTTTGCCAAATTAGATGGGAACGCCTAAAATTTTATCTAATATTCATGAACGTTAAAACGCAAAACTTCATGAAGTAAATTCGATGCCGCTTGCTTCTATAGTTTGTTTTTTTCACCATTTGTTTATCGTTGTTTTCCTTTTGTTTCACCGCCTTTTCATTCTCTATATAACATATAAAACACAACCTGTTCAAACTCGAACGGTTTCCAAACCATACCCGATACTTCTGCTCGTTGGGAGTTGGTTGGGGGAGGAAGGTGTCGTCAATAATTGCTTCATTCTTGGCACAGAGTTGCTTCATGGCGACCTGTTGACTGGGACGACGTCGCTTTCCAAGTTTTCTTCTTCTTCTTCTCTTCCCACCCTTTCAACCTTTCTCTATCCAAATGGTTCGGTCGGTGTCGCTCATCGTCACCTGTCTGTCCATCATTATCGTCATCGCCGCTCTCTGTCAGTAGGGATTAAACGCAATCGCCGACCACCTTCCAGGTAATGAGAACGCATCTCCATCTAAGGTTGCTTGCATTCTTTCCATATCTTCCGCTTCATTTGAGCTGTGCTTTAATCAAAGGCATATTCTATTGCTTTTCTTTTATACTTTAATTATTTCACTTATTTAAACTATTAATCGTTTTAAACAATTATTTCAGTTACTTAGGTTAAAATCCTTCTAACGCTTCACTATTGTTTTGCAACCTTTCCCATGTCCTATTTTGCTTCGTACGGTTTAAAAGTTTCGCTGGCATTATGAATTTCTTTCATCTTCAAATTTTACGCTAAAACTTTCCTTAAAAAAAAAAGCAAAAGCAATAAAAAAAAAGAAAAACCTTTGATATAATATTAACTTTGAGGTTGAAGTTTTTTAATTATTAAAGGAAAAACCTTTCTGGCATAAAGTAGCATAAAAGTTCAAAGGTAGAGAGAGGAGTTTAGAATTATCGCGTTACATTATTAAGAGAAATCCAACTTCTTTTTTGTTTGTTTATCCCTAAAAGAGGATCAATAATTTTAGTTCAAAAAAATAAAGGTGCACATTTCTTCTAGCTTAAACTTTAATGAACCACCAGCACTACGACGAGATGTATCATTAATCATATTTTTATGATGGCATAAACCGCCGACATCGGTCGAAAGAGATTCGTTGTTAATACCACGTTTGAAAGAAAACGAAAAGAGGATCCAGTGTCTTTAACGCCATGAAATTTAATGAATTCGCGGTGATAAATGATTTTAGCTATATATATTTTTTTTAATTCACGTTTATTCAGATCTCTGAGCGCTTTAATAAAATGGAAATAATAAATTTTTATGGAATTATTACACATTTGAATATAGAAATATCAAATAAATGTTTGAATCTTTTCTGTCATTTTTGATTATTCTACTGTGTTCACAAATCTCTCTTAAGTAGCGAAAGGTTTACCAGCTTAAAAAGCTAAAAATAAGTAAAGACACGAGCTTCTCGAAGAATTATTTTACTTAATTGCTCTTATCAAGGAAAGAGAAAAGTGCTATTGTCTTGTTCTTGGCGCTTTCATTAAGAGCTTGAAATTTCATTTGAGTGCAAAATGCAGGGTGTCCCGAAATAATATCCTTAGCTTGATTATCTTCTTGAGATTAATTTTGTTAAAAAACAAAACATAAAAACCACCCATATCCTATTGGGCCCGAATTTGTAACGGTTCTTCAATAAAACCATAAATTCTAAATTAATAGTTTTATTACGTTTGAATTTCTTACTAATGATTTGCCACATTTGAGTTATCAGTCGAAACGTTGCTACAAATTTCTGCGGGACAAATAGAATCGTAGAGTAAAAACAATCCAAAACACCGTGGTTGGATTATACCGGTTTAGACTTTTTAAGATAGAGATCAAAGATGCCAATACATGTACATTCTTTTGAGACTCGAATGTGACAATTCATGAATGTGTTGTTTTTTAAATTTAAAATCTCGCACTTTAACGTAAGCAAATTTATAGGCCTACATACTAGGAACACTTCTTTCATAGGGTAGATTTAATTTGATTATTCTTGTATATCCACCATAATGATCGCGCAAATGCTTATCATTGCATTATTCTTAAAGGGGGAAATTCTCATTGATAAGTTCCCCTCTATGTTATACCACTTAAATCAAACTTACTGTTTTTTTGAAAAATAAAAAAAAGTTATTGAATGATTTGTTAGCTGAATGAGCGATGATTCCCTACTCTCAACAAAACACTTCGCAAACGTCGACTGAAAGAAGAGACCAAAAGGTAGAGCACCAAAATAAACTTGGTAATATTTTGCCTTCAAACGGCTGATTACTCATTTTATCTTTCCCATCGTGAACTGATGTTTCACTGTTTACTACTTCGTGTGTTAATTAAATTTTGATTAAGCTAATTTAAATTGAGTCAATTTTGATAATTCGTTGAATTAAATAAAGGTGAAAAGGTTGTTTCCATTTACACGTTAATTATCGTTAATTGCAAAAGTATCTTCGTTAATTCCATTTAATTTAATGTACACTACTGTTTATAAAAATCGCAACACCCTGATGGAATAGCCCAATCTGCATTAAATTTGGAGCATTTGCATATCACGGGTCAGAAAAGAAGCCATTAGATTTTCAGGTCAATACAATGCGTTTTATTGTCACATTAGAATCGGGTGAAACCACCGTGGGATGCAATTACAGCTTCTAAACGTCGTGGCATTGAGTCAAACAAGTTCTGAATAAGGGCCTGGGGAATGTCCTGCCATGCTCTGTCTACACGGGTATACAGTTCATCCACAGTTGCTGCTTCAGAAGTCTGACGAGCCAATCGATGAGCAACCCTGTCCCACACATGTTCGATTGGGGACATGTCTGGTGAACGAGCAGGCCAGGGGAACAAGGGCGTCTGGTGTGCTTGGAAAAAGGTGAGGACATTTCTGGCCACATGCGGTCGGGCATTGTCCTGTTGGAATACAGCGCCTGGAAGGTTCTGCAGGAAGGGGATGACCTCAGGTTGCACAACTTCCCTGATGTACTGGTCACTGTTCAGATTGCCATGGATTCTGATCAGACGGGAACGGCCATGGTAACTGATTGCACCCCACACCATCACCCCTGGCGTTTGTCCTGAATGACGCTGCAGGATGCATTCTGGAAGGTCGCGCTCACCACGATGTCTTCTGACTCGTATCCTGCCGTCATGGTGCTGCAAGTTAAACCTTGACTCATCCGAAAACACAACTTGTTGCCATTCAGCTTGCCACTGTTGGTGTTGATGGGCCCATTGCAACCTGAGGCGCCGGTGGTTTTGAGTCAAAGGAATCCGCAACAATGGTACTCGTGCCATCAATCCTCTGGAAATCAAACGGCGTCGTACAGTGCTAGCAGACATTGTCCTGCCTACTGTAGCACCCCACTGTTGTGCTAACACTGTGGAAGTGGCTGTAGGATCTGCTACACACATACGATAGAGGTGTCTGTCATCTCGCGGTGTCGTCGTGCTGGGTCTTCCTGAGCCTGGTCTTCGGTGTGCCCTGTTCTCTTCGCTCCACTGCCTCCATGCACGCATAATTGTCGTTGCATTACGTCCTACACGAGCAGCAATGTCACGATACGACCATCCCGCTTCACGCAGACCAATTATGCGTCCTCTTTCAAAGTCTGTCAGCTGTTGATATGGTACCCTTCGTCGTCGTCGAGGCATGGTGTTCTTTCAAGCAATTACTCTGAAAATCTAATCATTTATACTCTGACCCATTGTATGCAAATATTGCAAATTGCATATGGATTAGACCATTCCATCAGGGTGTTGCGATTTTTATAAACAGTAGTGTAAAATACATTTCGCTTAATTCTATCCTAAACAACCGAGAGATTAGCCTAAAATTCTGTAGGTCACTGTTTCGAATTTCACAGTGGATAAATACATCTGTTATTGTCCAATTCAACCATTCTCTTAAGCTTGGTGGAAGTATTGTGCAAGAAATTTGAATACTTTAATATTTATAAATACACTACCTTGCCAAAACCAAGGGACAACCCTGTTCTATATATTAAGAAAGATACTTTTGCAATTTAAATATTGTCGTTCACCCCAACACTATACAACAGAGGTCGCTTGCATGCTGTAAGAATGGCTCAAAGAAAGCAGCTTAAGGTACAATTGTTGCGAAATGTAGCTTTCGAACTTCGAGAAAGGTACAATTGTTGGGTCCCACTTTACAGACAAAAGTGTTAGAGATGTCAACCCTGCTAAACATCCCCAAATCATCTATTCAAAGCTTCGTCGTGGAAAGATGAGGGTACGACAGATATTCAGCCGAGGACCGGAAGACCCAAGATTATGTCGGCCAGAGACCGACGGGTGCTTCGCAGGGTGGTCATCGCAACGCTAAAACATCGGTTGAAGGATTGACAAAATTGACAGGACTATTCGCAGGAGCTGCATTCACTGGGCTTTCATGGCACAGCTGTGGCTCACACACCTGCTACGCAGCGAGGAGATTGCAATAATGCAAAGAGAGACGTCACTGGACTCTTGGGCAATGGCGGATGGTTGAATGGAGTGACGAGTCACGATACACCATCTGGTAATCGGATGGAAGGATTTGGATATGACGAATGCCGGAGAACGTCATCTGGTAAGTTGTGTAGTGCCCACCTTGAAGTTTGGCGGAGGGTCAATGATGATGTGCGGCTGCTTTTCATGGTTTCGTTCGGGTCCAATCGTTTCTGTGACTAGTCATCTGAACGCGGAGCGTTACCAAGACATCCCGGACAACGCCGTACTCCCTGCTCTCTGGCAGCACTTTGGAAATGGCTCCTTTTCTCTTTCAGCACGATAACGCACCTTGCCACAAAGCAAGACTTGTAGACATGAAATGGATGAAATGGGAGTGCAAGAACTTGACTGGGCTGCACAGAGCTCCAATTTCAAGTCTATCGAACATCTTTGGGATGTGTTGGAGCGACTATTACGCGCCGGAGCGGAGCGCCCGAAATCTGTGACTAAACCCTCGAAGGGACTTTTGGCCGAATGGCGAAAAATTTCTGCGGAAACATATCAAAAACTTGTGAACAGTATGCCCGACAGAGTAAAGGCTGTGATAGAAGCAAAAGGTGAACCAAATAGCTATTAGCACATGCATTTTTCAAAGTGTTCCCATTAAATTGGTGGTATCCCATGACTTTTGGTAAGATAGTGTACTTGTCATATTACACTTAGTATAATCTTATATGTATCCTTAAGTCTTGACAATTTAAAAAATTTAACGAGATTAGGAAGTCTAATAGTTTTTTTCTGGTTTTACTTCATAATAATAACAGTTACAATTAATGCTTGCGGAATGTCGAAATAACGTGCAAATGAAAATTTTTATTAGGCTTCATTTGATTTGAAACCCGAATTTCACACTTAAGTAATCTTGGAACGATGACAGCGATTTTCATGAAGATTGAGTGGTGAATGGACGAAGTTAATGCCGAATGTATTATTCGAATGTTAGATCTCCGTGGCACAATGCAAGAATAATCGCCTACATCCACGTGACGATGACAGCTAGCGCTCAAATGAAATTTACTCTCCAAATACATTTAAGTCTTGGCTGAAATCCTTTTATAACCTATCGAAGGATGCTTATTTATGTCATTTTAAATTTTGTTCATTATATATACTTAGCAAGCAATTATTTTTTAAATTAATGCTATTACTTAATGACATGCTCTTGCTCTTAAGTGACACTCAAAATAGTAAACATAATTAGTCGGATTTACTAGAGAATAATCGGTCATTTGTTACGCGGACTGTTAGTCAACAGGATGTTTCTGAAATCTCGAATGTGCACTCTTCCCTAAAGTCATTAGGGAAATCTGATAGAATTTGGTAAACTCTGGTTTTTACCTTTGATCTTTTCTTCTGCCTCTGTCGTCGGTTTTATTTAATTTTGAATTTAACTTTTGCTCTTTTCCTCACTCCTACTCGTTTTCGTTGCTGCTCATGGATCACATTCCTCATCGGTTTTCATGGTGTTGCGTTTCCCGGGCGACCAAAGAGGGAGCCACCTGCTTGCCGTCCCCCGCTTCGCATCCGGCATTTCTCGTTTCACCCACTGCGGACTCGGGATGCTGCATTCACTTCTCCTCCTCGACTCCGTTCACAAGTCCTTGTGGGAACTCTATCATCGCTATCAAAGCCCGGACGGTAAGGCCTTTCCTTCCCTCCTTCTTCTCCCTTCATTCCACCTTCCGTCCTAATTCCTCACCGTCGTCCGATATCCACAAAAGATCTCAAATAAAGAAATAAATAAAGAAAATTCCATCTTCCGGTGTCAGGAAGACGACGAGCACCACCAATTGATTGGTGTTTACTAGTTGCTCTAATGAACCCTTTCCTCCTCCATCACCAGGTGATACTAGATAGTTTTTTTATTTTCTTCGTTTTAAAGACTCCATCTTGATCTTTTTGCATGGACATTTTACCCCCCAATATGGTCAAAACTTTCTTTTTCAACCATTCCTATAACCAATTTGAAATGACAAATAAATTATTTTCATCAAACTTTGTTTCTTCCTTTACGACGAACAAAGCTATGGAAATAAAATTTCATGTCGGAATGTAGATGTGCTTGGTGTTTTAAATATAATATTGTATATTATATTTTTGTTAGTAATGATCATGATAATAGAAATAATAATAATAAGAAGAAGAAGAACGATAATGAAAATCAATCGAAAAATTTTGCCCGTCAGGTTAAAAATAGTGTCATATGTTCAATGTTGCCTCGGCAATCAATAAACTTTGTGCTTTATCTGCACTAAATTCTAAGTATTGTCTCTAATAATAATTGCAATTTTATGTGTTATTCTTTGTAATAATTGTAACTTTTATTGCAAAACTTGTTGAATAATCCGTTCGAAGCCATTATGACATTATGTAATATTAGACTTTTTTCCCTCCACTGAATGGAAATTTTTCGGTGGAACCGTCACCTCTTTTAAATAATTTAATATTCATTTTGATGTGATTAATGTCTGTCAAAATAATATGCATGAAACATTGCTTCATGGTTGCTCAACATCTTTTTTTTTTCTTCGTTATCATAATCAGCTAATTTGTGTTACATATTAATTAAAAAAAAGGCTGCAATTTTTTATTTCATTGCTGCTTTTGTTTACATTTTGAAACCAGGTTCTTAATTAGACATTACTACTTTTTGTACTTGTTATAATTAAATGAAGCAACTCCCCGCTACTAAATTTTTAGCAGATAGTTAAATTTCATGTAGACTTTCAACTTTGCCGTAAAGATGGTGCATTTTTATATATTTTATTGCTTCAAATTATTATTGTTCTGATCTCTTCCGTTATAAAACAGACTAAAAAAACGCCATAATTTTATATTGGCCTTGGGTGAAGAAGACATATGAATTGTCTTTTTTAACGAGATTGTTTGACTTTCCCGTATTTTTTCCATGTTTCACACATATATTTTTATTACTTTCCTTTCAAATAGCATATGAACAGTTATAATTAAGATAGTCGCCATAAATAACATTTACTTGAATTAATTACTATTAACAATTAATTTAAGTAAATGAACATACTAGATTGTTTTTAAATATGCGAATTTGTAAACTGTATGAGATTTATACGAATGTAATAAATTAAAACTGGAGTCAAATATATTTTTTCATTAATATCTTTACTTTATGAGATTTAATTAATAAGATTTATAGATACAAGTGAAATTCATAGTTTTTTATTTTTTTTTTTTTAATAGATTATTAAAATTTATAGCATGCTGTAATATCCCCCACTTATATTATTTCCTCTTATAAAACGTGTCAGTTTGACTCATGAAATATACATTCGGTTTCTTTATAGGTTACCCTAATTAATTAAGTGATTCGTTAACGACCCTTGGAATCACGTTTAGCTCACGTCCTCTTTCTCTCTCTATCTGTCTCTCCTCTATCTTTCTCTCTGTCTCTTTTCATCAAACAGCTGAGTGTCATCCGTTTAGCGTAGCGCTGCAAAGGTAAGGCTTATCGATTTCGGGGGGCAATTGCTTTCATTTCATGACGCTTGTGTTGGAAGAGCGGTGACATTTTACTTTACGAGCGTCTCAGTTTTATAATCGTTATCCTTAAATAAGGTACTATGGACTTTGACCTTGACCTTGTTTACTTCTCCCAAGCTTTTATGGATCCTTTTTGCCAATTTATTCCCCACCCCCGCCTCAATCTTTCTCCTTAATAGTACCTCCTCCTTTTAAAGATCGTGTAGTTGCCATGACTGCAGCATCCTCCAATCACCGTTGCCATGACGCCATTCACCTTGGATTTTTTTTAATTTTTTTTTTTGTATTTTTTTTAGTCTTGTTTTACGTTTATATTTAAATCATTAGTTCGTAAAAAATTATTTTAATAGTTTTTATATTATACACGCGTTTTTGATTCAAAATTTTATATATTTTTTTTTAGTATGTTAATGTTGTGTAATTAAACCTAAGCATTTTATTCTATAAAAATTTACGAACTTATGTTTCTTTCTCGGTCTTGTGTCTATTCTTTCCACCTAATGAGAAGCATTCTCATCAAGTTTTCTCATTGGATTTTCGTATTAAAAAATTCTCATGCATACAAGCCATCATTTAATGATACGGTATGATTGTTTTCTTTCCTATACAAGAACAATGCTTTGAATATTTTTAGAAGAGCGATGGATCTCATCACTTAATGCGAGCTTCCTCCCATCTTGTATTCCTACTGTGTAAAGAGTGATATGAGCCAGAGTAATAGGAGGAAGAGAAGGGTTGTAAAACACATATGGGTTGAAAAATATTGCGTGAAAGAACGAATTTTTTTTTTTTTTTTTTTTTTTTTTTTAATACATAAGACAATAACATATTGATACTCACATCTGTATAGCGTAAGCATACCAAAACTAGTTTATACATTGTTCAGAAAGCGCTTCAACATCATCATCATAACAAGTTTGTGGCTTTGATGAAAGTTTATATTGCGGCAGTTATCCTAAGTAAGTGAATAGAAGTTAGTTTTGTGTTTAATTACGTTAAAATAAGGAATTCGATTACCTTCGAGTTTTCATTTGATAGTGACTCTGTAAGAGGATACAATATGTACAAAGAGTAACGGTGAAAAAGAAAATATATATATATATGTTAACTTTTTGACGCTTTAAATAAATGATACGGCAAATAGTAATATCTTTTTATGTAGTTATTATTAACCGCATACGCTGAGCTATAGTGTCATATTAAAAAAAATTTCATTATATAATAGAAAACATTTTTGAAATTTCTGATGGCTGATTAAAAGTTTCATTTTTAAAATATCTCAATTCAAAATGTACTAAATAAAACAATAAAATCAATATCTATATTTAATCGGTGTTAACATTAAAGAGCATTTAAAAAAATTGTTGGCAAGAATTTCAAATTCCAATAACATTTTTTGTGTTGAATTACATTTCACGCTTATATAGATAAAAACTTGTTATGCTTGTGATAAGCTTATTTACGAGTTCTTTACGAAAAAATATTTTTCACTTTGTCTTCATTCTGTTTATTTGACATTCAAGTATACTACAATTCTAAGAAATCAGATCTAAGTCTTTTTTAGGTGGCAGTGAGATTTGCTACAGTCTGAAACATTTTCTTTTACTTTACTCCAAAAAAAAACTAGAGCTTTCGGAAACTATCCGGAAAAAAGAGAAATAAAAGGGGAAGTTGTCGGTCGATTGCAGCGATGAAGTGGTGCAACAATGGAATATATAAAGCAGGAGAGGGCGATGGGGGTGGAGACTCATAAAATTCCAATGGTGCGAAAGCCAGATAACGGAAGAAAAACTTATGGCCGGTTGACATTTTCTTGGCGAAAGTCGACGTTATGTCTCCACAATTTTTCGCTTTTGGTTACATTTCTCCCCATTCTACACACTTCCTCACGATCTTTACAATAAAGTTACGGCAACGTAATAATTTTTTGTTAAAGATAGAATTAAGGAAGAAGAGAAAAAAGAAGAAAAGAATGAAAATATAAATTTTTGACAAGGGATTTTTTTGTATAAAATATTTATAATACTTGCACAATTTTATATCATTCTTTATTTATACACGTTATACAATTCTGATTAAGAAATGAATCTACGTAAAGTATCATTTAAATAACACAAGTTAACAATTATTTCTTTAGATATGTTTTATATATAACTTTGACATAAATTGAAAATATTGAGTACTTCAGTACAAATACTTAATTACTACATCATCTATATTTGTATAATTTTTATAATTTTTTATATGTTTTAAAATTTAAAACAATAGCCTTTAGATCTAAAATTAATTTTCTTAAAGTAAATGACTAATCACTGCTATTACGGTATACATTTTAATTCGTTATTAATTCAGTACCATATGATTCATGGATTGCTTGCTTTGAGAATTATGAAATTGAATTAAAACTCAACTGTCTAGAAATTTAAAATGGTCTTGTTTAAACTTTTACAAAGAATGTTTTCAGAGAATGTGTTCAATTGAAATCGCTGTATGTTGTTTTCTTTAGTATTGTATCGATATAGTAGAATAGATTATTGTCACAGATTTCAAATTTTTCTTTGAGGAAACTTTAAAATAATATTATTCGATTTGTAATATCATTTTGTTTCCTTTGCAGATGAGTCTGTTTACCAGAAAGATTCGCCAACCGATATTAAGAGGCACGAGGGCGGCCAACATGGACGTCGCAGTTCGGCTGTCAGTTGCCCGGATAAATTCGATCTTCCCGATTCTGCCGTCGACGTAGATGATCTCTCTAGCCTGGACGGTCCACTGACGTCGCCCGATCCTACTGCTTACAGTGACGGGTCCCAGTTATTGTCGCCCGAGGAAGGTATCTACTCCGATAACAACCTGACAACCTCCCCGGAGGGTTCCCAAGATACGGAAGGTAACAGCCGTAGCTTATCTCCTAGCGTGGACACAAATCTTTCCTCTCAACACACACTTTCTATCGAAGATAAAGTACGCAAACAAACCATGAACGGCGATCATTACATTAGACCAACGAATTTGGAATATAGCTATCATAGTGGGCAATCTTCGCAAGACTACCGAACTGCTGAGTTGCCAAAATTCAACAGTATTTCGAGTATTGAAAGGACAACGAACAAAACGGAAGTGATATCAGAATTCGGGCCGAAATCAACTGGATCGGACGATGAGGTGGATAATAATAGTGTAAAACACGTCTTGCCATCAGTGAAAGCGTTGCGGAGTCAGTTCGAAGTGAACCAGAACGGGAGCGGGACAAACTTCTCCAGAAATACGGGTACATTGCCTGTAAGGCGGCCGAAGAAAATGCCCGACCGGACGTCCAGTTGGAGCGGAAAAGAACCGTCGAACGGTTCTACAACGGACTACGACAAAGTAGACAATACGTCGCACACCCTTCCCATTCGACGATCCCGTTCGATTGTCAGCCAGTCGGATAAGACTATTCCCGAACTCATCACCTCCTTGAGTAGTGACAGGATCAGCAACACGCTTCCAAAATCGTCTCACTCGAAATCGAAAAATTATTATGAATCCATGAACGGTTCCGTTCGAACAGCGAAGCCGATTTTCTCCCCAGAGCCGCCAACGTCGCCAGAGGATGTCATACCGTCAATCATTGCTCAGTTTGGTAACGTTGGCGAAATTGGAGATTTTTCTCGATCAAGTTCTTTCCAGAATCAGTGGGACGCAGTAAGTCGTTCGTTCGTTCTTTTATTCATTTAAAACATGTTTAAAAATGAACGAATTATAAACGTAAATTATTAATTTTTCTACCCTGTATGCTCTAAAGACTACAATTTGATTAGAAGTTCATAAACTATTATTAAAAAAAATAACAACAGTCAAGAGTCTCTATTTTAAAAGAATAAAAATGAAAGTTGTAATTTAGAATGCCATCTAAAAATAAGTCGTTAAATATGTTTATATCAGTTTTGGGTCATTCCACGTCAAAGGGACCAATATTGAAAAATGTCCCCACTCGACCATCTCCAAATTTAATGAAACTTAGTATGAAGATTCTATGTGGTCTTTGATGGTTGTATCCCAAGTTTCAGTTCAGTATCTTTAGTGGTTGAATTTTTAGGGGCTTTCAAAGAGAAGCCATTCACCTTCATGTCGCGTACGAAGGTGCAAAAGTGCCAAGTTTGCTAGGCTTTTTAAAAACATTTATTTGTTTGCTTTAATATACATAGACAACTTTTTATGCTGAATCACATCATGACAAAATTTATGGATTTAACTGCATCTGAATGAAAATACAAGCCTCTAAAGTGGCTAAAAATTTGTCGTAAAATTCTGAGAGACCAAGTTTGACAGGACGCAGCTCCATTTCAAGTAAACCAATAATTCCAAAACTTGAGAGGGTTATTTCCACACATGATATGTGTATATGGATTGAATTTATTCAACATTGTATGCCTAGATCAGAAGATATGCATGTGCAAAGTTGGCCAAATTTTTTGTATGCAAATTTTAGGGTATTTTTGAGGGGCAATATCTCAACTGTGTCATCTTTAATTCATTTTTTCTTTCCGCAGATAGAAAGAGCATGATTTAAGCTTTCAAAGCTATATTGCTTAATTTCTGGATCTTGCATTTAATGGGTAAGAATACCTTTCAAAAGTTACTGTTTTAGTACTTCGCAAAAATTTCTAACAGTGAAATATTATGCCTGTTAATACTACTAGGCAATTCATTTTTTTATTCAATGCATACTAAAAAACAATGGAAGTACACAGCAAATTTACAAAACAAAACTACAAAAAACTCAGTTCTATTTTTGGTTAAACAGTTTTGTCCAGAACAGATTGTGGATAACTGTATTGTCTTCCTGATGATGATGTTGATGGTGCCTCTAAAGTCATAAAAATATGTTGCTCAGGAATCCAGCAGGTGTCTTTAGCAGTTGGCCATTGAAATGAACGAGCAGAGCCATGTGGGTGCATAAAGCTGATGAGGACATCTTGTTCTTCATGTGAAACTTCATACACATTTCCAACCCACCAAAAATTGTCATACATACATGTGACATATTGTCCTGGCTGTAAGTTTGCAATTGAGATATCTGGAATTTCTTCATCTGCTTCAAAGGCGTTGACTGTGAATGCTGTAGCATCATTGGAAACTCTGCTCACCTGCAGCTTATTAAAATTAATTGGCCTAAATTGATGATTTTCCCTTGTTCCAGCAATTGTTTGTCCCTTGGCAAACCTTCTTTCTTGATCAGGCTGAATATTTTCAATTTCTTCTTTTGGTACATAAAAAAACTTTATGCCTGGAATACTGTCATCACAGAATTTGAATAAATCATATGGGGTCAGTGACCCATCAAACTTTGGCTCTCGGAATCGTGCAATGAATTCTTTAGTCACTTTTGAGGTCTGTATCTATACTACAATGCAGTTAAATCCTTAAATTTTGTCATGATGTGATTCAGCATAAATGTGAACTTTTTAAAAAGCCTAGCAAACTTGGCAGTTTTGCACCTTCGTACGCGACATGAAGGTGAATGGTTTTTCTTTGAAAGCCCCTAAAAATTCATCTACTGAAGATACTGAACTGAAATTTGGTATACTATCTTCAAAGACCATATAGAATCTTCACACCAAATTTCATTGAATTTGGAGATGGTCGAGTGGGGGCCCCTGGTCCCCTTGAATGACCCTTTTGTTTTATTTATTTATTTTTTTTTACTTAACTAAAAGCGGACACATGCATGACTTTAAAGTGGATTGATAACCACCGCCAATTCTCTAAATCCAGTTTTTAAAAGTTGAGATTATCACAAGAAAATTTGACGCTCACTGCCTTTGGATTTTAATGATGCTCATAGGGAAATAAACATTAATAAGTAAATTTTAATTAACATATTAAATAAAGCGGAGAAATAATGGCCTAATTTAAACCTATTTCTGTCATTTCTATTATATATTATTTCTTTATATAAGACGAAAACTAAAATAACATTATAATACTGCATAAATTCTATTAAATAATATTCACCATCCGTAGTCGTCATCTTTAACTCACCAGCCGTCTTCTGCAGTTCGTTGTTCGGCTAATTAACTTCCATTGCCTCACTTTGTATGGCAGATATAAATTCAAATGAGAGATCAAACATGATTAGATGATTAAAATGTAAATCTTAAATATGAATTCATTAAAATTCAAATTCGCTTTGTTTAAAGTATGCACTCTGTACATAGTAATTAACAGGTTTTTCCAAGTTTATTTAATTTAATAGTTATTATTGTATTCTGCACAAAATTAAATTTATAATAGGCATTTAATATAGTTATTTTTATAGCTTAATTTGGTTTTGTCCAATTAACGGTTTTAAAAATATAAAAAAATGATTGTTTTATTTTTTTTCTTTTCTGTAATGTTGGATTATGTGAACATTTTCTTTAAATTACCTGAATCCTTCCTCCCATTAACTTCATACGAAATCTACAAAGTGGAAAGAAGTTCGAAAATTTGAAACACTGAATTTATCGGTAGCAGATAAATAAAATTTACCATAACTGCAATGGAACTTGTCAAATTAAAAGAATATTATCATTAAGAAATTAAAGATTTTTTATAATTATTGATATTATCTTAATTCTAATATTAATCAGTAGGGTTTTTTCAACTTTTTATAAAAGACACTCTCGTATTATCAAACTATTACTATAATGTAAATTAAATCTGCAGACCTCATTATTACGAAAACTGTACGAGATTCAGTCGCCGCAACCGACCTATTCGGCCGACGTGACATCGTCCTTTATTAACATCGAAGGCTATTTGGACAAATTGCCCTCTGGTCGAAAGAAGGCCACCTTCTGGAACGCCTGGAAAAGACGGTTTTTCCGGATCAAAGACGGTTACCTTTACTATTACCAGGTAAATACAATTTGATGAGTTGAATTTATAGTGTTTTAAAAATTATACACAGGTTTTCTTTTTAAGAAGTTAGCATTTTTTTTTTTACTTCATTGACTTGAACTAAATTTATATTTCCGATAATTTAAATGGTTTATTTTATATTTGCAATTTAGAGCAGTACTACAGATAAGCCAAGTTTAACGCTAAATCTAATGGGAGGCCATATCGATTCCATGGATACCACAATGTTAGGCATTGACGACGGGGTAAGTCCACGAAGAAATTAATTCCAAAATTCTTTTAGATAGTTATGTTGATTATCATATTGTATTTTTATAATGCCAATAGAAAGGACATTATGTGGTGGTTCGGTGTAGCAATAGACAAGAGATGGAGCAATGGAAGGCAGCATTGCAGACACACACAGTTGAGAACTTCAACCTGACATATACTCAACCTGTGCCAGCTTACCCACATTTCTATGAGGTGAGAAATCCTGTCGACTATATTGTATCCAACGAAAGTTGGAGTGGGCATGTCCAGTTAAACTTCCTATTTCAGTTGTTAGACATTGTTGATTTTACTTTGGCAACAATGTCTAACAAGTGAAATAGGAAGTTGAACTGGACACGCCCACTCCAACTTTCGTTGGATAGAGTATAGTACAGTAAATGGTTTTGCATTAAAGGTTGAATTAAGAAGCAGATTGGCTATATAATGATTATATTCTAGGACGTCATCATCATTGATTTGGGAAGCTGCTCTGTGAGAGCCGGAATCTTATGCAATCAGCGTAAGTAATTTTAACATTGTTCTTAGGTATATTGAAGAATTACAGGAATGAACAGCCTACTAAAATATCAAATTCTGGTGAATTTTCTAATTAGCCACATTGCCCCAGTTGTTCTTCCCATCTGTGTGCAGTATTCACCGTGAAACGGGTCGACACACCTATGGAATTGAAGCGCTGTCGCCATCGAATAGAGCCAATGCCAACATTGTGTACCCACTGAGACCTTCCGCCAAAATAACTAAAGTACAATGAGATTGCATTCTTTAAGATACTTTTCTTGAAATTGATTCGCTTTCGTCATAAATATAATTAACTCATTTTATCCCTTTTATTTAGTATTCAGTGGATTTGGAAGCTGTGGCAGGGATGTTAGTCAAAGTATTCAGTGATTTAAATGTAGATCCCAAAAAGTACCAAGTAAGTTCTTTTTATAATAGCGAATTATAAACCAATAAGTTTTTTTATAATTCGTTTTATATTTTTTTAATTGAAATTTTATAAAAAATTAAATATATGAGATACGTCCAGAACGTAAATTCCGTTTGGTAGTATAAAAAATGGAGCACACACTCAGAAAAAAGATATAGTACAAAAAAAATCTCCATGCGTTGAACTATTTTTCTACATATAAATTAACGAGAATGCATGCACAGCGTGCTATCTGGCATCTCCTTATAGTGGTAGTTTAGACAAACATCTATTCGATCTTCAGTGTAATTTTCAGCTTCCTACTGTCTTACGTTATTGATAGAAATGTTCGCGTGAAGATTGTTTCTTTAGTGTGTCACGGAAATGGATGCTGGATGAATGGAAATGGAGAGAGACTGAAGAAAAGAGTTTTTCAAATGAGACCAAGCATTGCTGAAACTTGGTTGCTGCGTCACGACAATTCATCTTGTCAATAGCACTCTGTTATGCAATTTCTCGCCCAAAAAGGCATTTCAGTTTCCCTACTCCCTGGTTTTTCCTCTTTCCAAGTTGAAATGTTACCTCAAAGGACGAAATTTTGCCTCTGTGGAAATGATTCTGAAGGTCGCGAATGACCAATTGAAAGTGCTTACACCGCACGACTTACAACACTGCTGTGAGGAGTGGGAGCAACATCTCCGTCGCTGTGTGGCCTCTCAAGGAACTATTTTGAAGGCGCTAAGTAGGGTTAGGAACCTTAGGTCCTAAAAACATGTAAAATATGGTTCATGTAAAATAAGGTTCATATTCCCTTAAGATTACTGAAATATTCCCTTTAAATGCATAAATATTCTCTTAAAATGTGAGTACTTCTTACCAAACCAATAGGTATGAATAATTAGAAATTTCATCATTTTATTAATTTCGAACATTACAATGACTAACAACGTTTAGCTTCACGTTTTCTGAGGTGAACCTCTGCCGATTTGAACCTCTGCGTTTAGTTAGTTCGATTGATAATGCGGAAGAAAGAGAAAAAATAGAAATCTATATTAGCAATTTTTCGTGGAGTATACAGACGGAAGTTAAAAGTAGAAAAACATCCTAGATTGGAAAATGTCATGGACTGAGAAAATGATCTTTCTTAGAAGTAATAGGGGCTTTGGAAAATGCAGCAATTTCTTCTGGTCTGGGATACAACACTTTCTCCAGATAAAATTTTTGAAATTAATTGTACTACACTCCAACCTGGGTTTTTATCAAGAACATCTTTTAGCTTTGCATGGATAAGTAATTGTTTAGATGAAACTGGCACTGATTCGATTGCTTCCACAACCTTCAACACAATAGCAACTGCTCTATGAAGAGGCAATCCTTCCAAATTTTTTATGCTGTCAATAAGAAACTCGTTCTTACATACATGTGCAAAGTTCTGTTGCGTACTCTGGCCTTTGATTCCCCTGTGGTGATAAAGGCTGTAGAAGCAAAGGCCAGAGTACGCATCGTCTCCAAGCTATGTATTGATGCTAAGTGAATGGAAGTGTTTAAATGTTGTAACACTTGTGATCTTTTTTAGCAGTTATGTTTTTGTTACAGCATTTGCAGAAAAGAACTCTGCCACCTGTTGAGAACATGTCTCCAAATTCTTGGACTTACTGCCGGCATTTTGTACGTGCAGATGTCTTCTCTTTTGGCATGGTTGACTTTCAATGGATTATAGCTATAGCAGATAGTCGTATTAAAAAATATCACAAGAAGTCAACTGGCCTCTCGGATGTAAGACAAAATGCAATCAAAATATGCCTTGTAGGTCTGATAATCCCAAATATGTCGCAAAACATTAAATATACTTTTTTAGGTCTTTATAACTCTTAAACTAAAACACATATTTAAAAAACCCACATTTTTATGCATATCTCTTAGTACTGAAACCATAAACAAAATATGTTTTTACCTCAGGTTCCTAGTGATAAGGTTAATTTGGTAAATAATATTCAAATGAAGTTTTACTGGAACAGTCACATTACTTTTTAAATAGACCCCACTATTTTGAAGACAATTATAGCGGGCACGAGTTCTTATATCCCTCTTCATAAAAAGTTGCCGCCTGTGATGTCAACTACGTAGTGACAGCTTCTTTTACCCCGTCATCGTTGTTAAATTTCTGGCCACCAAGGAACGACTTCAGGTGCGAAAAAGAGATAAAGTTCAAAAGCAGCCAAAAGTTCAACAACTGTGCTGACAATACGTGGTTGACATCTTAGGCGGCAACTTTTTATGAAAAAGGATTACAAATATTCGTAGCTGTGATAAGTGTCTTGAAAATGGTGGTAGCAACGTAGAAAAATAATTAAAGGTGCAAATTTTTTTTTGTAATAATTTTTTTTTTTCTGAGTGTGGACTTGCCTTTTTTTATACTACCAAACGGAACTTAACTTTCTGGACGTACCTCGTATATTTCATTAGGTATTGTAAAATGAAAATAAGCAAATTTTCACAAAGCTTAAATAAGAATGTAATATCCCAACGAACTTATTAAGCTTCACCATATAGTAGAGAAACTGATTCTAATTTAAAAACCCTTTGCATACAATTTGAAAACTGATTCTTTCATAAAGTTATTTTGAGTCAGCTGGATGTAGATTTATGATCGCTTTTGTTTGTCTTTTTCGAATGTTTGCTTTCTCTAGGTGCAACTCAGTCTTCCTCGCAGTTTCACCGTGCGAACGCAGACCGAGGTGCTACGACTCCTTTTCGATCAGTTTCAGGTTCGTTCTGTCAACTTGACGACGCAGACGGTGCTGGCCCTGCTCTCCTACAACGCCACGTCCGGCATCGTTGTCGACATCGGAGAACGAATGGATGTCATTCCCATCATAGATGGTAAATATTGTCTTTTTCTCTAATAGACAGCTTACGAAGGCTTTAAATCATCAGCTTTTCTCTTATGATTGATGATGAGTAGCAGGAGAGTCGGCAAATTTTGGTTTTTACTTAAGCATCAGTCATTAGTAACTTGAAATTTTTTAAAATTCTTATAAGGTTTGTAAGTTTTTTTTTTCTTTTTGTGGATTGAAGATTTTATTCTAAAATTTACATGGTCTCTGATTATATTATATTATTTTCTCATTAAAATTAACATAACTTTAGTGGATCAATATTGTAAAAGTAGCAAAAGCTCCCTCTTTAGGTGCAGACGGCTTTTTATGGGCATGGAAATATTAATTTATCCAAAAATATAAAAAAAATTATCTGTTGGTATGATTCTTTAAAACTCGAAGAGAGTTGTAGAAACGATAATGGTAACTGTCAGTCTGAATTTTATGAAAGCTTCAGTTCGAATTCTAAACTCGGTATAAAAAGTGTTATTTGCAAAAAACTTTATCAGAGACGATACTTCATCTTGTTTTCAGGTGTCGTTAATGATAAATTTTAAACTTCTTGCAAGTATTACTGTTTATTGAATTATTAACACTGAAAATTAAAACGTGTTACGTAGTAAAGAACTGCAACTATGCTCCAAGCCTTTCACACAAAGTAAATCCATGCCGTCAAATATATTTAACTCGTGACCTACCAGGTTAAGAAAGTCTTAAATACTTTGAAAAAACTTTTGATTTTACTAAATAAATCAATTAATAACTTCTGTTTAATAATTTAAAAAGGAACCACAGAGTAATTAATTATCTAGTTTAAAAATTTATTCTTTGTTAAAGAAAATATCTTATAAATCTTCGTTTCCCTTCCCGTTTAGGTTACGTTGTTGAACCCGGAGTTTCTCGGATTCCTTACGGGGGCGCCCGTGTCATCGACCATTTGAGGCATTTTCTGCTTCAGCGCCACTACAACCTAGTTTCTGACGTTGATTCATATCTTGTTAGATATGTTCTAGAACAGGTAAGCAAATGCCTGAAGAAAACGATTGTTTATATCTTAATTTATGATACAGAATAATCAGATACTTCACCGCTGATCATTGTGCATAAATGAGTAGTCCTTGTTCCCTTTTAAAAAGCTCGTTTATTTATTCCCTTTCAGATATGTTATTGTGCTGAGAAGTACAACGAGGAGTTACAAAAATTCTTCACTGATCCAGAATCTATCGAATTGTCACTCTCCATCAAAGAATTTTTTAATGATCCACCCTGGGAGTAAGTGAAACATTACCCCTCTCTCTGAAACAGCGTGTTTAACAAGAAAATTCTTATTTTTACCAAGATTACTTTTTAACTCGTTTATTATGTAATGTACATTTTCACAGAAACAATTCCTTGCTTAGTTGAATTATAGTCATTCATTTTCATACCTACTGCTAAGTGATTAGGCAGCCTTTTCAATAATAAGCGTAATTTTTAGATTCCGTTGTATCAACTAAGCCATTGGCCGCTATTATTATTACATATATGAGACAGAATAAGCTAAACCCTGATCTTGAGCTATTATTTCCTTTTTTTGTATAGGAAGTTGTCTTCATATAAAGAGATTTATAATTAGTGAAACACTCGTTTACTTGTCAAATTATTTCTATTCTCCCAATATCAATAATTCAACGTTAACGCAATAATTTTTGGTCATATGTTTTCTTGGAATAACTTAGTAATCTCGACAGTTTTATGGCATATTTGAAGTTAGAGCTACGTCTGAGATTACGTTTTCAGAGCTCATTTAAACATTCTTTAATATATGTCGTCTGTACACTATTCACGAAAATAAACGATGGTACAACAGAGATGAAAAACATCCATTCTTTCCGAAAAGTGTTGATGAGTTCAGTCATAGATATTGGACGATGTGGTCTAGCCCGTAGAGATCTCTAATTCGTCCCACAGGTGTTCACTGGGATTTGTAACGAGGCTCTATGCAGGCTGGTCAATTACTTCAACCCCGGTCTCCTCAGACAATTCCTGCACACAACTTGCTTTGTGACAAGGAACATTGTCATGTTGGTGCAGGAATGGCCCAATCCCAAACTATGAACTCGTATTGCCACAATGTTGGCCGTGTAGATTTGTCTAAAATTGCGAACATCATTCTTCAGTGAAAGAATGCGGAGACTCGATGAATGGAACGTGTGCTGAAAAAATGTTGCAAAATTTAGAAAAATATTAAAAGTTATTCCACATCAACATAATTCCATTAAGATTGATTGATTAATTTAGAAAAGTAAATAATTTCCATCGACAGGCAAAATTGAATTTGGAAATAAATAATTTAAAATGTGGAGGATGCTGATGCTGTTTAGGAAAAGGAATTACATGTATGATATTAGTATTACACCTACCATTTGATTGCTTTGCTGAAACGCCTTATGTCCACTAATGATCTGATGCCTGAGGACGCGGGTTCGACCCCGGCCGAGGACGACGAGGATTTTTTCAGGGGGAAATCCTGAGATCACGCACTTCCTTTGTAAGGGAAGTAAAGCCGTTGGTCCCGTGTAGTCGTTTGCCGGCTGCACGTTAAAGAACCCTTGCGAGGCAAAATTTGCGGCCCCTATAACGCCGTCCTGAAATGACCATGGCAGTTGAAAAGGACGTTAATACCAAACAAAACAAACCAACCAACCATTAATGATTGTCGCTTTCTAAACATTTGTTTCCCCCAGAGCTGAGCCATGAATTCTGCATGATGAAAGAGAAATTTTATTAATTCAGGCAGGAAAAACGATATAGCTTGACGCATTTGCCAGAAATCTTTATTTTTTCTTAATTCCAAAATAAAATATGAATTTTTGATTAAAAAAAAAAAAAAAAAGTTTTCGGGCGCGCCAGCAATCAGAAAAAAATATTAATGAAAAATAGGAGGTACGGCGTATGATAAAACAATTTTTCTTTTCTATTTTTCATTAAAATTTAATATCTGAGATATGGCGTATGACAAGACCCTCATGGACCCATCTTGAGATATTCTTTAAAGAAAAAATTAGATTGCTTTATTCAACGATCAACTAGAGTCGCCCGCATAAGAACACAGACAAGTGGAATATTTTATTTGACATTTTATGTTCTTTTTTTTGGCGTTTTAATTTTAAATCCACTTTCCTTCAATATGGATTTAGTCGAATTATATTTATTTTTATTTCATTGATTAGTCTGCGAATATTAATCAAACGTTTTTGACTGAAAATCATTGAATACTTTTGGTTGATTGTTGTAGATACTGGGTAGAGATACGATTAACTGTGATACAAATATATTCTGCTTCTAATTGTAAGTAATTAATGTGAAGGGGAGTGTAATTAATTAAGATAAACCAACATAACATTACTACAAACATTTAACGGTCATTTGATGACGATATTTCCTTCAAGCGACAATACGCAGGTATAAATTACACTCCTAAGAAGAAAACGCAACATAATAAAAATTTTATTGGAGCATTATAAAAATTTCATGTTATGCATAGTTTTTTCTATGCACTTTCAGCTTAGCACTTTTTTCCATTTTACGGGCAACGATGTCATTTGAACAGGTGCCAATAAAAGGAGACAGGTAGTCTGTTAACGTTTCAGAAATAACTGTGGATACTCACGAATAATAAGTCAGGGATTAGAAACCTTTGTTCCCCACAGAGATATTTTGCTTTCACGAATGCACAGCAAAACTGTCTTATTCTGCTTGTAACACGAATCAACGAGAGTTCGAATACTGTTTTAGGGTATTGTGGTCCATATGGTAGTCACCAAAGCTTAGAGTTCATTTTCAATGCGAGATCGTTGGAGAGCATAAACTCTACGTATTCCTCTCATACCCCGCAGATTCTCAATTGGTGAAAGGTCTGGATATTCTGATATGTCAGATATTTGAGATAATGCCAAGACCTGCAGCATCTCATCAACAATTTCCTCTTTATGCGTATTGGAGATGGCCCACTGGTCAGGGATGAGCCAGTAGGGATGAGTAGTTGTTTAAAATTTATATCGTTTTATCAGAACATAATGTTCCATTTATGTGCCAAGTTTTTTCTCATTTCTAGCAGTTTTTGATGGATGATGCATTTTCTTTGTGGCATCTATGGTTAAAAGACAAAACTTACATTTCATTGCCGGAAAAACGAATGGGAAGATGGAGAAAAATAGTTCTGCTTGTAGTCAGTGTTGCCAAATTAGTTCTTTTCGGCTAGATCTTGGCGATTTCTTTTCTATTAAGCCTATAAAAACGTTTATTTTTAGTTAATTCAAAGCTTGATGATATACATTAGGTATAATTTTTTTTTCTTTTTTTAAATTTTAATACTGGGTAAAGCGTAAAGTAAGACACTTTATATATTTACAACTTAATACGTGGGCAGAGCTTATCATCGAGGTTCTATTTGAAATTTAGCCAAAGCTAAGAACTTTAAATATGGTTTTAGCCAGAAATAACAAACCAAATTTGGCAACATTGTTCTGAATTAATGCATTTTTTAATTGGTTTGTAATACATGTATTTTTATTATTTTTAGTGAAATCACTTTGGATAATGGGAGGTTTCAAGCTCCAGAGGGTTTGTTTAACCCTGATGCTTGGGGATTGGATAATCCAGGTATTCATAAACTGGTTCATAAAGCAGTTCAGGAATGCAGTTTGGATATCAGAAAAGAAATGACGAGGTAAAAAGTTACACTGATTTTTTGGGGGATCAGATAATTTTTTCACGGATTGTTTGTTGAAAATTACATTTCGTCAAATTCATTTCGTCCAAAGTTTTTTTTCATTCACTGAAGACTTTATTTTTGTCGTTGAATTGGTCCATGTTGCATTAACATATTAGAATAACGACTGTTTCAAATTGCACCAACAGTCAGGTTCAATACTCGATCATTGTATCTTTAATAAAGGTAGTATGTTATATTCTGATAGGGCTTTAAAAAATATTTGACGATATAGCGTATTTGACGAAGTGAATATAATAACGAAAAGCCAGTACAAGTGATTACGATCCCTTTGTTTTGCCGTTTCATAACTAAACGAGCTCTATCTTTGATATGAGCCTCATTCTTTGGCTTATAATAATGGGTTTAAGGATGAGTGATAATATTTGGAAAATATTTGAATGATATTAGTAAAGATATTATTATTTTCTTAAAAGTTAAGATCTACTGAAAAATATGAAACAATAGAATTAAATAATACAATGTATTTCTCTGTTTCTTAGGAGTATTTATCTCAGTGGTGGCTTAACTCTACTGCCAGGGTTCGCTGCTCGACTTGAAACAGAAGTCAACAAACTTACTCCTCCCTCATTAACCCCTAAGGTAAATATATTTTATGGATTCGAATAAAAACCGAAAATTTGGTTAACTTTGTTTGTTATAGATAGGATTTTTTTAGAGATATCCTAATGAGTTTTTACTGAAAAGTGTTAACACTGGTAAATGCTATGAACAATTTTGCCCAGTTCCAACATTATGAATCATCTCACAAAAACAAAAAACATGTGGTCTGCATTTTTTGCTCATATTAAGAAGCAAATGAGAGACTGGACAGAAGGTGTGTAAAGAAAGTATAGACACACTTCCCTAAATAGTTTGATAATTTGCAAGTGTAAAACATTTATAGATACAGGATATTATTGTTCCAATGGATGTTGTTTTTACATTGTTTATTAGCCAACAAAGCCTCCATTAGCTTAAATAAGGTTAAATATGCGATTGGGCATAGTTTCTATTAACTTCTATAAATATTCCAACTTTATTTTCTCCCAACAATCATAAATAGCTAATTTCCACTCATTACATGAATGATATTGCTTGTTATTAGCATATACAAGATTGGTTAATGCAGCCCAGACGTTCTCCATAGGATTTTTATCAGGACTTCTAGAAGACCAATCCAAAACTCTGATTTTTTTTTCAATTTAAGCCATTGTTTTGTTGCTTTTGATACATGACATGGCGCATTGTCTTGCTGATAACACCATTCACCTCCTCCAATGAGTGGGCCAAATATGATGAGATGACACCTGTTAACTTTTTGGCATTTCTTTACTGAGTCATTTTTACAAATACATTTCTTCAAGAACAGTGATTGGTTTCACGCTTTGAAACGTTTCGAAAAAACGGTTTAAAAATAAACCGTTTAAGTGGGCCAAACCGTGACCACCGAGAGAGAAGGTCTCCGCAATGAAACTGAATAAATTGTTGCATCACATAGATAGTGCATTGTTATTCGTGTTTCTACCAATAATAAGCCCTGAATTTGCACTATCTATGATGATGTAACAATGTATTCAGTTTCATTGCGGAGGCCTTCTCTATCGGTGGTCACGGTCAAACCGCCCTTTCATTCCACCATGAGTCAAACTTTGGAATCTGTAACAACACCAGTAATTTAAACGGTTTTCTAAAAAAAACTGACTACAGAGGGAGTTAGTTGTTTAAAACATAGTCATGCCGCTTCCAATGACGTATATTGAGATAGACCCCGAAACTTGCCGCCTTACTTGAAGCCAATTGGGAAGCTCCGCCTCCCAGAACCGTCGTGACCGAAATTGAGTGAGGATGATGTCAAACACATGGCTAAACATGAGGGTAGCTGATTAATAATTCTTTCAGACGCTGATCACGGAGTGATGAGCTTGTTTTTGTTAACTTTGTATTTTAAGTATTTTTTTATATTTTATAAACAATTTTTCGATCATGGTTTCAATTTCAATTTCGTTTCGATCATCTTTTAATTAAGTATTTTGATTTATGCTTGTGGAAAGTGATTCTTGATACTTTTTCGTGTCTATTTGTACAGTGTCTATTTCGCGGAAAAACTTTGAGGAATGATTTTGAATTAAGTATTCCTCGTGCTCAAAATCGTCAAAAACAAAGCTGCCAGACAGCTAATTACTCCACGGCTCACTCCTGCCCAGAACTGTCATAGCTTCAATTGGCTTCACTTTGGTGTCGATGTAAACAATAGAATTCGTAATCTACCTTTTAATATACGTGATTGGCCGCCTTCTTGAGTAAGGACGAGGCTAATGACTTTGTTTGTAATTTAACTATTATCCAATATCTAACTATACGGAGTCTCCGCAATAGAATTGGCAATCGCAACTTCTTCCGCAGTTTTCCACACACTATTTTGATCATTTGTTATCACAGATTCTTAATCTTAACGAGATGCGACAATAAACAAAATTCCCATAGCAAACTTGATATGGCAAAAACACCCGTAGTGTCCTCTGAGAACAAACGTTCAAATGACAAGAGAGCATTCGCAAGTGTTGTCATCGTGTAACGAACCGTGGCCGCCAAAAATTACTTCTTTTATCAGAAGCTTTAGCAAAAAGCTACTTATAAGAATGCACGCTTGGTCTGTACGTTTATCCGTCCATCCGCTGTTTGCACGTTAACTTGAAAACTGATTAAGATTTTCAAATTCTCTTTTCAGAAGTATGACCGTCAATGTCTTAGCTCGGCTGTGTCAACTTTTCAGGATTTTTCGTGGACCCCTTCAAGTCGAATTCACGTGTTAAAACAGTGACCTTAAAAAATACCTAGATACTGCAATGTCATATAACAATCGATTCGTCAAGAATGAATACACTGTTACTTTCTGTTTATCTTTTATGCTCAATTGCTCATAATCTATATTATTAAGTAGCGGAAGAATGGAACTACTAGTACGTTTTACAATGTCCGCCTGTCTTCTTCATAATTTCTACATTTTTTGGGATAGAGAGTTGAAAGGAATGTAGCTATTTAGTTTGGTTTTGATTAGTGCACTGGGATCGGAATTACGGGGGTGGGATTCAGAGGGGACAAAAGATCTAAGTGCTATTTAGGTACGTAAATCCATTATCCAGATTCCTCTAGCCTAGATCTACATTACTATGAAGTTAGGCCAATTGTTCCAGTGGGGTCGAAGTTGCGGCGATGGCATTCACTTGGTCTTTAGAATTATGGCAGCATATGGCATGTGATATGTCATTCGATCGGAAATGATGAGAAAGGAAAGAAGATAGAGCTTTTTTACATTTTCTACTATGTTCGAGAAAATCAATTTTTTGATTAATAAACTTGGGAGGGGGGAGATAAAAAGTGCAGATAAAGGGGTGAAATTAGATGACTGCACGGCCGCTACTTGCCTTACCCTACTCGGGGCGATTAATTTCTTATTAATAAATGTATAAATGTATTTCTGCTTCACAGCTAAAGCTCCTCCTTTTTTACAAGATTTTATTAAATCAATAGAAATGAGCTTTTTTGATTTCTTTCTTAATTTCTTTCTTAATTTAATTTAAATACTTTTCCGTATGAAAGGGACATGTCGTATTTTACAAATTGAAATAATTAAAATTCTCTGCCTTGTTGCCTTTGTGCAATGACGACGTTTTGATTACGTCAGATATCGTCAAAAACGCCATCTGGCAAAATCCTCGCAGCTAATCTGTGCAGAAGAAAGCTGCGCGAACGACTCTGATATTCCTATTGTCGCATCTCGGTAGGATTAAGGATCTCTGATTTGTATTGAGGATTCGCCGCATCTTCTGCACGCTTTGGTTCTCCATTTTGTTTGACTCAGAAAAGCGAAAGTGCGGAAATAAACGTTGGAGACTCTTACTAGATTTTCGATGATTTCAGTCCAGGTGGTAAACAAGCTCTCACAGTCGGATGTAGAAATGATTATATCATCTGTACATTACTCATTTATATGTAAATTGTCTTATCACTTTAGATAATAAACCTAGTTAGAAGTTTTATTTTAACCAACTTTTTAAAATATTTTACACATTCGAAAACTTTGAGATATTATACTGTATCGGCACTGTAATATTTATTTATTTATTTATTTATTTATTTATTTATTTATTTATTTAT
>JAHWFO010108876.1:423193-512750 GCA_023313115.1 Rhysida immarginata
TATTTATTTATTTATTTATTTATTTATTTATTTATTTATTTATTTATTTATTTATTTAATTTTAGTAAGAATTGGAGGTAATAAACTACAGTTGAGCTTTTTTTCATACCTTCCAACGTCAAAAAAAGACCGATCACAATGAAAAAAAAGTAGAACACAAAACTAAACCAAATTATTAAAATAAGAGAAACCCCAACAATAAAACTTTTTGTCCAATAAATCCCCACAATAATTTAGGAATTATAATTTGGTATCAACGTATTAGTACATTTTATTAAATACATTTTTCTAGTTCATATGATATTTTCCAATAATAAAAAAGTACAGATGGAATATAATTAATTTCGAAGAAAGTAAATTTGACCACTCGGATCTTAAAAACTCGTGATGATTTCTTATACATCAAATGTTGACTTTTTCTAGAGGAATAAAACACTCCTAGTCCACTATGATGAGATGTCGTCTAATATGTAGATGCCAAAACATTGGAGACTCTTACTACATGTTAACTTTCGCTGATTTCTTGTCCTGATGGTAAACAAGCTCTCACAGTCGTATGTGGAAATTATTATATTATCCAAAGTTAACATCTAGGAAGATATCCAACGTTTAGGGATCTACATATTAGTCATCTCACTATCACATTTGAAGTGTATGATATTCCTCTAGAAAAAATCAACGTTTGGATCTACTATTTTTTATTATTGAAAAATATCATATCATTTTAGAATAATTCTACTTTTCAACTTCAACTTGAGTATTATTTTTTTATTTGCTTTTTTTTTCTTAATTAAAATGTTACCCTGTTTGGGCACGCAAACAAAATTATAAACTTTAATAAAAATGAAAAAAGAGCTTTACAAACTTGGTAGACAAACCTATTCAATTATGAAATGACCACTAAAGTTGCGTTTATTTTTGCATTCAGAAATTTTTTTCAAAAATTGGAGAAAAACAAAAAAGATGTACATTTGCATTCGATATCCAAATATATGGAGATGCATTGGGATGTCACGTGCATCATTAGTTGCTTTATCGGACTGATGGATACGAACGTTTAGAATACGTTAGCATACGGTACCTTGCTAACAAACATTTTCGTAATTCCATCAGCTGCAGGACTCGTTGGTGTCAGTATATTTCTCGATTCTAACTGTTCAATTCGGACGTGCTATTGCTTTCATTTGAAAACTGATCAATATATTCCTTTGTGTTTTTGATGGTTTTATGTCCAATGTAGTGAACTCTGTCATCTTTAGTGTTAAGCTTTGTAATAACAGTTTTATCAGTAATAATATTTCGATTGAAAAATGGAAGGAAAAATTCTGTGACCTGGATTCGAACCGGGAACCTCGACTGTCATGTTCGACTCTACCAATTGGGCTATCGCAGACACCCGGACAGCCAAGCTGTCTCAAGGTGTCTTAAAGACAATCAAGTTGTCACGGTTGAAAACCCAATGGGAGGCGGGAACCTGGCTCTCAGATCGAGAAATTTCTCCTATCCAAACCATCAGAAAGTTTGATGAACTCGCAGATATTAATAATAATTATAAAATGAAGATAACCTCCAAACACAGGTAATAATTTCTCGATTGAAAAATAGAAGGAAAAATTCTGCGATTAAGCAGATCGAGAAATTTCTCCTATAGCCCAATTGGTAGAGGCGTCGACCATGACAATTGAGGTTCCTGGTTCGAATCCAGGTCGCAGAAATTTTCCATCCATTTTTCAATCGAAAAATTATTACCTGTGTTTGGAAATTATCTCCAGTTTATAATTATTATTATTTGTTTTATCAGTGTCTTTCTTGCGATGCATTCTTAAGGCATTTCTTATTCATAATATTATTTTAAAGTACATGTAATACAACAACATATAATAATCTTGTTGAGGTGAAAGGCAACTAAAATAATCGCAGAGGTTAACGATTTTTTCCCTTTTTTCTTTTTTTTCTTTTTTACTCTCTAGGTACATGGAAGTCCTTACAGATATCACGCTGCTTATCTGGGAGCGTGCATTTTGGCAGGCTCGCCCGGCTTCCAAGAAGCGAAAATAACGACCAATGACTGGCTTCAAAATGGTGCAAACTGTTTGAGAAAATGGCATCTCTAAAAAAGCAATCAAAATAGTTTTCTTCTTTGTTTCTTGTTAAAAATATTCGGAAGCTAAGATATAGTTGAAGTTATCTATATAGTTTAAAACTTAATTATACGTTAAGCAGAATAACTTATGAAACGTATAAAATATGAATTTAGCGTGTGTTAAAGGTTTTTGTTAAGTGGAATACTAAGAAATTTTAATAGAAAAGTTATAAACCATTTATTAATATCAGGAGCTATGGTTAAACATCTAATACCAATTCAATGCAACCAGCTTCTTAAACGAAAAGGAGCTTCTAAAATTTATATGTTGAGTTTTTTTTAAACGGATACTAACAAAAGTGTTATCATAACCTGTACCAACGTCATTTATTGATATTAATAAGAACAGTTTAAATGTTTGATCTTATTAATTGATATTAATAAGAAAGTGGCCTTACTTGCTTGGGATGGAATCCCAAGTATAGTTTTAAGTTTCTAAATTTTAACGATTTGCAAGTTTCTTAAATTAAAAGGAAAAAATATTTTTTCTAATGAGCTACTCAACTCTATTAACAACGTATTCAACGTTACGATGATGAGTTACGAAGTCGGTTAAATGAAATAAGCATGTTAGAAAGCATCAGAAAGAGTTTATTATATATGTTCTTATTTAGTAAGTCACGCGATAATCTTGTAAAAGGTATCAAAAGCCATTTCGTCTGTTACGAATTTCTCGACAGACACGTTTCTACCTACCAATCAAGCAAAGTGAGATCCCAGCAACACTCTTTCTGACTCAGCATCATTTTTATGATAAAATTTCCTAAGTGAGTTAAAAGAAAATTTAAAATGTATAGGATAGGACAAAGTAGATAAATTTGTTTGCAAGACCCTTTTTGAGATAAAGGAGCAATTTTATTTTCTTTGTTTTATCATACACATATATTTGTGTTGCTACAAACACTTCATTCCCGTTGAATTCCCATCTGTGTGTAGAATATTTCGTAAAACAAATCTCATTTAGTTATATTTGTGAAAACAATGTAAAATTTTATTCTATTTGAGCCTTTATTAGTCTCTCAGTATAGCAGTGTTTTCGCTTTACTTAAAACTATTAAGCTTTAGAAGTATTAGAAAATAATTCCGGTTTTTTTTTGTTTTGTTTTGTTTTTTTACTTTCACTTTTTTCATAATATCATTCCTTATACAGCCAGAATTACTTTGCATCGTTTTTAATATTCCATTGTGTTGATTTTTGTTGAACTCCGTTCAAGTTGAATTTTCCTAGTGCATTAAAAAAGTTTCGCAGTTTTCATTTTCATGATTAAATTAGTAACAACTATGTGAACACATTTTACATCATTTCATAAGCTAATAAATAATTTGTTGTACCATTTATGAAAAAAGGTACTGTGAATACATTCCTTTGTTCGAGATAAATTTACAGGTTGAAGTTTGAAACTCTTATTATTCATGATTTTGTTTACTGTTTGTATTTGAATATTCTTTTTATTAATTATGGAAAAAAAATAATTATTTCAGTTTCATGAGATTTATGTTTTAAATTTTTTACGAGTTTATATACTACAATGAAATAATTTGTACCCGTTTGCCAGTTTTTTTCCCCTCCAAAAAATAATGTTGAGATGTTGAACAATTAAAAAACTAATCTAGAGGTTACAGATTATTCTTTGACATTTCTTGATGCATTTTGTTGTGTATATTTTGGATTCAATTGTATGTAAATATTCCTATAAAAAGGAGTTTTTTCCCAATATTATTTTGCGTTTTCTGTTTTTTATTAATTTACTTTATATTAAAAAAAAAAGGTTAAAATGCAAAAAAAAAAAAAAATGTAAGATTTTTAGTTTTTTTAATGTACGGTATTTGTAATTAGGACTAAATTGTTTATGCTGTAATGCCATGTACCAATTTTTATTTTTTGTTTTGTTTTTACTTGTGCGTAGTGATATTACTGAAATCGCTCCATTACATTTCGGTGTGTTGAGTTTAGGTATTTAACTGTGTCAAACTCTCCATTCGTTTCATTACTTGTTCTCCGCTAGCTTTATCTCGAGTACCTTCTATATCCGAGTATAGATAAAAGATATCTAATTAACAACATATCTGTGTATCATAAATTGAAAAGCCTATTTTTGTGTGATTTTTTCCCTCTCCGTAGCTGTTGCATCATTTCAAAGAGAAAAAACAACTACCCCTTCCCTCCTCTTGAGTTCTATATTAGACATGTAAATATATATTATGAACTCGAAACAGCAACATACTGAAGATGGCATGTTTATAATAACGTGACTATTTTTCTACTGCTTTGGGGTAATAAAAAATACGATAAAGCAGCCATAAACCTCAAAATGGTGCTTCCTTCCCTTCTTCATTTTTTTTTTTTTGTTTTTTTTTTTCCCTCTGTGTATCTCGCCAACATTTGTAAATATTGTAGATGTATAATTTATTATTCTTCGGGTTGGTTTTATATTTATCTTTTTTTTATTACCTTCACAGAATTCCTAATAAAATGTTGCATCTAATTTTGAAAAAAAGTGTTTTAGTTTTTCAATAACATTTGTCAACTGCAAACTGACAATTGTCAGAGAGTAACATTTTATTTTAAAAAAAAAAAAAAAGAAAATAATTCTTCAATAACCGTAATTAAGAGAACTAGCAAAACCTGCTGTTTTTTGGGTTTCATTAACCTTTCGTCCAATACATTTGCTTAAATTTATAGCTCATACCTTTCATAATTTTAATCAAAGCAATATTAAAATTATACCTCAATTATTCGGACATTAACATTGTCCATTGGGCAAACTGCTGGCCAATTATTTACCAACAGCTCTAAGAAATCAAGAATTTCAGTGGGATCTCATTGTCGTCGGATCTGGCTGATTTTTGAATTCGAAAGCTAGCCCCCATCTGTCGAGTGACGAAAATAGGACCGAATGAATTTGAAGTCCTTTCAGATACATAGTGGTTACTGATGAACAGGTACATAGACTCAACCATTCGCAATAAAGCAGCTTTCGCTAATGAATATTGATGTTAATAATTAATTAGTCAAAATTATCATGTTACTACTTTAAATCCAACCAGCGACTCGTGAGAACTGTCAATCACTGCTTTACAATGGAAACCGACTGGAGCAAAATTTAGCCTTGTACTGAGATTGCTGTTAAATGAATTACTGTTAAATTGGTGGCCCTTAAAAGAGCCTTTTTTCTATTAATGCGAAATTAATTTTCCTCAGAAGAATCGTAATACAGTCGAACCTCGTTAAGGTATAACCGCTTAATGTATAATCCCGCTTTATGTATATTTTTCTCTTGGTCCCGAACCCTTGAAAGCTATTTCTATGTAAATCCAACCTTTTAATATATAATGTTTTCACTTGAATTCCGGATAATGTATTTTTTGTCTCTAAAAATTTTTCATTAGTCATGCGGTTATCTAAGCACGTGTCATGAAATAATTCCAATTTTTCTGTTTGGTTCTATTGAACGCAAACAACGAATCATGTGTTACTGGATGATCGCGATTTTGATTGATTCCATTAAATCATGGTTATAAGAAGCTAACTTCTAATAACCATGATTAAACGCAGACATCGAAGCACATGTTATTGGATCTAGGGATGAGCGATCACAACGATTTTGAAATATATTAAACGGCTCGATTATAATAATCGATTAATCGAAGTATTGTTAATCGATTAATTCCGATTATTATAAATATTAGAAATTACAATCAACAAACAATAAGATCCAAAAAGGTTTTTCATAGGGCGAAAATAAGTTTTATTAATGCTACACAAAGTTACAAATAAAACCGCATATTTGTAATCGATATGAACTGTATATTTGTAACAAAAAGAAAAATGTTAATAATGGCATCTGTAAAGTTTGCAATATTTATCTTCTAATGAACCCAAGTAAACTACTTTATGCAGACGCTTCCCAGTCAACCTTGCTCTTTCCTCTGATCCAGTTACTCTAGTTTTTGAAAAAAGTCGTTCGGAAGGAACCGAAGTAGCAAGGATTGAGAGATATTTCGTAGCAACTGTATACAAATTTGGATATACTCCCTTTATGCTGTACCATATGCGAAAGTGCACTTGGTTCGTTCTATAAGAGTTATGTTTTCTGCTGCCGAAAATTTTTTCTTTAGTTGCTCACTCATATCATCCAGCTGTGAAGTTATTTTGCTACTTGGCAGGTGACATAGTGGAACTATAGTTTACAACAGGTATCGTAATCCAGGTTTTTCCACTGATAGTAATGCATATTATCCTTTGCTATCAGTATGACAAGGCATCAAAGAAATAGATCTTAAAGCCTTACTGATATCGAAAAAAAAACACGCCACAGTACTTAGAAAGGTTCAGGGGTGAACAGACTAGGCTTTATATAGCAATGTGAATTTGACTTAAGAGCTTTGTAATATGCATGATTGTACTGCGATTCATGATAATCTCCCTCCCTCATGCTTCCGTTCATCGGCTGAGCCGTGAGTGAAACATCCCACGAACCAGTATTTGGCATACTCGTCGTTTTACTCTGAAAAAGGCGTATCATATGCAGGTAAATGCATCACCTGCAGGAGGAAGATTATGTAGGCCTTATGGTAATCTATGCTGACTTTTTGAAAGCCGTAGAAAATAAAAACCTGTTAGCCAACCTCCTCTGCTCAGACGAGGCCACATTTCACACGTGTGGTTTAGTAAACTGTCACAACTGCCAGATATGAATCGTCAGCCATCCTCATGAGGTGCAAGAATGGGGGAGAAACACCCCGAAGGTGAACGTGTGGGTAGGAATGACCAAGATTTTATGGAGCAAACTGTAACAGGCCCGAGTTACCTTGGTATGCTTGAGCTATTCCTGGAACAACAATTGGAGTCTTATGGCATTCTGAATACATTTGTGTTCCAGCAGGACAGGGCTCCTCCCCACTTTGTTCTAATTGCTCGCAATTTACCTCAACCGCATGTTCCCGGAACGGTGGATCGGTAGAGGTTCACCGCATATCTTGGCTCAGAGTTCACATGTCTTACCCCCTTAGACTTGTTCGCGTGTGATTACATCAAGTCCCTTGTGTACGGGCTTAAGTCATAAGCCTGCAGCAAATGCATCAAAGGATTGTGGAGGCGATCAACTTCGCAGAACGGTGATCTCTGTGCGTTGATATGCAGAGAGACCACTTTGAACTTTATTGACATCGAATGTCTCATATGTGCCCTTTTCATGTATATATATGTTATTAAATATGCTTCTTTTGAAAATGAATCGTTACCTTTGGGACATACAGTATAATTGATATCGTGATGCCTTCCTGAGGAGCGTCGGAGTTTTAGAACTGTTTTACGAAATTTTATCTTACGCAGATGTAAAGAAGGATAGACTAAAATCTATTTGGATAATTACGCAGAAAATTCTGCGGGCTTGTGAAGGTAACGTGAACCTTTCATAAAGCGAGTAGGGATATTCTGTTGAGAGAATACCCTTATACATTGGACTGAGAAGATGAGCGTATTTTGAGATGGAATCCTACATGACGTGGAATGAAGAAAGCCGTTAATCATATCACATAACGGACATGTCATAATACCCCTAACGTAAATTTGGTACTTACTGTTCTATGCCCATACAATCTCCACAGACCTTTCGATCCTACATACGTACATAATCGGATGCTAAGTGGTGGCTCTGGTAATGATAATGATGATGAAGAACCCCTTCCATAACTTGTTTATGTCTACCGTGTGGGTATCTTACTAGAAACACCCTCGGGTTCGAACAAAAGAAAAAAAAACTGCACCACAATTCTCTCATGTCATTTATCTACCTCTGAATTCATTGATATTCGTGTTTCTGTAAAAACTCCGCAGTTGCTCACTAGAGGGATTTTTAGACAAGTGCCACTTTGAAGCATAAAGAGCGAATCTGCATGAAAAATTGTACATAGAGCTGGTGACGTCTGTAACTAAATTAAGAATGGTCAAGGTATCCAAGTGTCCTAAGGAAAAGGCACCTGAGGGCTTTCAATTAAATGAATTAGCGCAAAATGTAGAGTTCTCACACTGTAAGGTGAAATGGAAGAGTTCACTTTATCGCGCTCAATAGGTAGGGATAAGTAGGGAAAATTTGAGTTATTAATGTCATGGTTGGTTTATTAGAAATTATGGCGTCGACTACTAAGGTCATTTTGCGCCTTTTACACAAGTTATATCTGTACGCAGCCCAGGGGCGAGTTCTTGGACATGAGATCGCGGTTTAGTAAGCATCGCTCATACGTTAAAATTACGTAATATCAAAGCTTTCCAATGGTAATTGCTCTGGTCTTACGCAATTTTGACGTATGAGCGATGCTTACTAAACCGCAATCTCAAGTCCAAAAACTCGACCCAGGACGAACACAAACATCCATGCCCATGGCGGCATTCGAACCCACGACCAGGTAAACTCGAAAACTAGAAAGCCTGTGCCCTAGCCCTCTCGGCCACCTGATCGGCTTAACGCGATCTTTGAGCTGCTTTTTTTCACTCAAGCCGGCTCGCAACTGCTCGTTGCAGCCTATTGTTGAAGTGCCAGGATTTAAGATAATTAGAGCATTTTAAAAGCAAATTTTCCCTACTTATTGAGCGCGATAAAGTGAACTCTTCCATTTAACCTTACAATGTGAGAACTCTACAATTAACAATGCAAGCTCGTACACTCGCAGCAAGCACAATTACAAAGCCACGTGGATGACGCGTTTGAAATTCTGCACAAGTTCACCACTATCATACACAGCTTTCTATCAAATGTAACCGAAGCATCTCTCTCTCTCTCTCTCTCTCTCTCTCTCTCTCTCTCTCTCTCTCTTCGTAGTCACTGCTTTCAAAGAGTTGCACATTTTCCCTTCATCTAAAGTCAACGAAAATGCGATCTAAAGTTATGAAACTATCACTTTCTTAATAGTTTTCTTATTTTTTTCTCATAATCAAGGAAGCAAGAAAACATGTGAACATCATCTTCCAGACCAATACGATCTTTTATCTTAAGTCGTAATTTCAATTCAACAAACTTCAATACATTGACAGGATTGATTACTAAACATCAAACCATTTCTTCGTCTTCCTAATTCAGACAACATGCGTTACAGGCACCTGCATATTCTCGAATGGCGTAGTAACAGGCGAGCGAGGAGTGATTGTACAGAGCCTTCTAGTGAATAAATGTGGAATTATATAGAAAAACTAGTATCGCTATTGAATTCATAAGTAAATTACCTATGATTAAATTTTAGTGCAGTTTTTCTTTTTATGATTCGAGCTCGCGCATTCTCAACTGCTTTTTTTTTAATTCACTGTAACACTAATACTAACAACTACGGAGAAAATGCTGTGCGTGCGAGCATTACGTATTAGCAACGGAATTTGATTAATCTGGTGTAAAATTTCGATATCTCAAACGGTTTCCAATTTATTTGACTTTAATTAATTATTATATCAGGTTATCTGGTATCAGTCGACGTAGGCAACATTCTTAATAACTGCTTTAACAATAAAATCAAAAATGTATAATTGGCGTATTTTTTTTTTTTTTTTTTTTTTACGTGCAAGATCTCGAGTAACTCAGAAGACCGACTGCTACGTAGATGCATTTTTCTGGGAACTAAAGGATCCAACCTTTCTAAAATTTCACTATTAAAGGATAATAATATTTATTTTCTAAACTATTATTATTTTTTAATCGTGTAATTTTAAAAGGCCCTCAACGTTTTACTTACAGTTAGGCTTTCTAAGAACTAGATAAACAGAGAAGAAAAATCAATTACCTCAAGACTGGTAGTAGTTACTTATAGTAAAGAAGACGATGAAAGACAAGCACTTGAAAATTTATTACATTGTTTTCGAAATCTAGATTATGAAGAAATTTCGATGTTTTGGCCAATATCTCGAAAAGTATTCGAAATACGAACACGGAAGTTTTTTTTTTCATTAACTAAACGTCAGATTTCAGAATCCATTATCAAAAAAAATTCCCGAGTTTAAAGCTATACAGGGTGCTTTTGAAAAGGATGTCGTGAGATATAAAGCGTTCTGCACCTTAAAATAAACACAAGTTTCCTCATACGTTTTGTCCAAATTGCATTCCTTAAAGGAGTAAAGAGCTCGTGAAGTTTGGCAAAACTCCGCCCATAACGTGAACCAAAGCGCATGGAAAAAAAAAGTAAACACCACCACGTGTTCCATTAATAGGTTTCTGCGAACTACCTGTGCTCCAATGTGTTGGCCCTAAACTCAACCCTAATTAAATCCAGTACACTGTCACAATCGATTGTTTGTTTTGATTGACAAGATGGAAAACAAGTAATTGCCTCGACAATCAAGAAACTCATCTCAGTAGTAAAATGCATATTCTGTCCGAATCTCGTTTATGCCTACGTAAAGTGGTCATTGACGCGATTTTGTTAACGCAAGATTTCTTCGTTTTAAAATCGAGTGATCGAGTGACAATTGAAAGAAGCATGTTTAATTGAAGTATGTTTTCGATCACGCAGTTTCCATTAGCCTAATTTGGCTTTCCTGTGAGAGTGGTTGAGTGTAGGGCCAACACATTAGTGCACAGGCAGTTCGCAGAAACCTATTAATGGAACACGTGGTTGTGTTTACTTTTTTCATGTGCTTTTGTTTACGTTATGGGCGGAGTTTAACCAAACTTCACGAGCTTTTTACTCCTTTAAGGAATGCAATTTCGACAAAACGTATGAGGAAACTTGTCTTTATTTTAAGTGCAGAACATCGCTAGGTATCTCATGACATCCTTTCCAAAAGCGCCCTGTATAACTGGACAATCGGGTATTAAGAAGAGTGGCGAAACCTGCTACTTTTGAGTTTAGATAAACCATTAGATGATTACGTATGAATTTCTCTAGTTGTCCTAAAATTATTAGAATTAATTCAAAATTTTATAGGCACTAGTTTTAACATATCTAAGAGCATTTTCGAAGGTTATTTTTAAATTTTATTTTCAAAATCTTAAATAATCAGATTACATTTAATTGAGTAATTGTTCACGATCGAGCGCCAGCAACGCCACCTAAAGAGAAGGCCTGTTCACTGAAACGTCATATATTATTACATCATCATCAGAGGGTGAGATTCAGGGCTTATTATTGATAGAAATCCAATGGTAAGCCTAAATCTTGCCCTCTGATGGTGATGTAACAATGCATGGCATTTCAGTGAACAGGCTTTCTCTTTAGGTGGTGTTGGTGCCAGTAAAAAGTAAAGCTCCCTCATCGTAACATGGACTCGGCGAGCGTCGAAAAAGTGACCCTTCGCCAACGTTGTAAAACGATGCATAATAAAAAGAAAGATGAAAAATTTTGAATTTAGTAATGAAAACGGTAATAGGTATCGTCTGCATACGCTACAGTGAGTCACATGGACAAAGCATCGAACCATATCGCACGTTCTTTGGTATGCAACAATGAGAGGAAGGCACATGAAACTGGCAAAAGGGTCATCCCATTTCGTCCATTCCCGTGAAATCTTCCAACGCATCCCTTATGTTTTTTTGAGAAATTGAATAGTTGAGAATAGGGCAGGGCCGTTCAAATCGTGCACGTCGCCTGCGTGCAACATAAATAGCTCGCGGGCACAGCTCACGGGCAAAGCCAAGGAGATAGTCCAAAACTCAGGAGGGGAGTGGATACAGTTTTTCCTATGTAGTGTTGCCAGACTTTAAGGGGGCGATTCCGTTAAATGAGGCATTATTTCTTTTTTTACTGATACTTACTTGTTTTTCGTCTCGCATAACATGGCGCACATTCCGAAAAAGCATAAAACCACTGAACCAGTATTTAAACCGGAGTGGGAGAATCTGTTTAGTTTTTTAAATTTAACACTGATCGCATTCTAAATGCTTAATATGCAATCGTGCCCTATCGGGAAAAAAGAAAATACAATTCTACCTGACATCGAGAAAATTGTCACATTAAAACGAAGGAAATAAAATGGTAAACTGCCTCGGTTTATTTGTGTGTTTTTTTTACAGTATCGAATTGATAATTAGCAACTCGACTTTAAGGAACTGGTCAACGTAATGTGCAATAGCGGGGGAAGGAAAAGTACCCGCGGGCACGGGCGCTTGGGCAGTCCTGGAATAGGAGAATCGGAGGACGATGACCATAATGATGTGAAGAACTCCAAAAGTCTGTGAAAAATACGTTACGAATTTCCGCTGCACCATTTACGAAGCAGTTTACTGCAGGGCAATTCTCCAGTTTTTGAACAAGCATTACTTTAAAATTTAATATAAAACGACCGATGCGTTTTAAATTATTCTTCTTCTCCAGAACCATTGAAAGAAACTGAGACAAAAATATACAGGGTGATTCAAAGATGGTGAATCAAAAGTACCTAGCGCAGTTCTGTGGGTCAAAATGAACATAAAGTTCCTCATGCAAAATTTCGAAACCCCAGCCCGCACATCCCTAAACTTCTCGCGAAGTTAGTTAAAATCTCGCGAAATTTTGCCATATTTTGTTATCGTTCCGAAGAAAATCAATATTTCCTTATGTCATCGAAAGTTTCCATCTTCACCTTTGCAGAAAATAAACGCGCCGTATTCTTCACAAAATGCTCTTCGTGCTGGGTAATCTCGCTCAATCTAATCTAATGCGCTCGCTCAATGTGGAACGGGTGTTGCAGATTATTAGGCAGAATCCTCCATACCATTGCCTGAGAAACTCCTAACCCACGAGCTACAGTGCGAGTACTCGTCGAAGGATCCTCGGCCACATTCCATGGGATGATGACGAAACTTCATCCGAAGTATGCTCAAGTTTCTATCAATGACTGTTTATATCATCATAGTCTGAATGTAAAAAGGCGTCATGCATTCTCTTCATATGTATCCTTGATAAAGCCAGGATTAAAAGGCGAAACCGGCCGGAATTTTGTGTGATTTCTTTCCCGCTATGCGCTGCAAGGCCTTCGTCAACTTCATTTAGCTAGTTATCTATTAGTGCGCAATTCTGTCGGGTATTCGCTACTTTCAGTTTAGGTGGCGCCGCCTTTGTGGGATTTACTTGAACGGAGCTAAGTAGGATTCGCCGTAGTTTAAATAAGGCTTAACACGTTGTTGCAGCTAAAGAAATGAAAGGAAAAAGTAACAAATACTGACATGTGTAAGGCTGCGCATCAAAAACGATGTTAGATGCAGTAAGATTACATTTTTTCCCAAAAAATAAAGCCATTAGAAAAAGTTGGGAAGTAAAAACTTACAATGGGGGAAAAACAAGCCACAGATACCATGTTATCAACACAATTTTTTCCATCACCACCGTGTAAGCAGAAATTTGCAACGGTAGGATAAAAGATGGAAAATATTTACCTATTTTAACATACGCTACTAATAAAATGAAATAATATTCAAAATTTGTTTTTAAAAGTTTGTTTCATGTACAATACGTTTACGTGCAAGTAATTTTACAGTAAAATCACTATTTCTGTTGTTAGCTGCATTAGTGTTGACAGCAAAAACTTAGGTCGTTTATTATTAGGAACAATTTTCATCTCGAATCTACTTTTGCATATTTAATCAACTAATAACTTTCCAACTAAGAAATAAATTTTTTAAATATGCCAGCATTAAAACGAAATTTGAAATCAAGTGCTATTCCTAGCAGGTGCTTGCAACATCAACCACTTGAAAAATATACCATCATACAAAAAAATATCACACAGTGTAATAGTCAAAAAATGTTGATGGAAAACGGATGGTGAGGTGGGTCCTACTTTCGCCGCCATTTTTCAAAAATAGCAGCGCCCTCTATATTCACTGAAACTATTTGTACACATGGGGACACCATCGTGTGATATTTATTCGTGCGTAATTTAAATTTTTTTTGTTCATTCCTTCACAAATTACATTGCTCAGAAATGGAACCGGACAAGGTACTCATTCGACGTTGCATACTCCATTACTTTCACCGGGAGATTTCTGCTGAAACATCTAGGATCCGGTGCAAATGTACGGAGAAGCTACAGCGAATGAAATAGCATTCCAACATTGGTTCACAAGACCGGCAGATTCGACTTGAGTAGCGCCCGGGCCATCTGAAGAAAATTTTAAACGTAAATGTTGAAGCGGCCCTCTCCGAGGACATGACAGACTCAATAAGGAACTTTCAGTGATTCCGACTAACTCGCCAAGCAATCGGACGTCTTTTACATGCGCTAGGGAAAGTCCAGAAAGAAGGAAAACGGGTGTCTCCCAGTTGAAGAGAACAATTGAATGCACGTGTCTTCAACTGACTGCCAGGCTGAAAATTATACAGGATCGTGGGTCAACCAGTGATGTAAAATGAGTCTGGTACATAAACCCGAAACGCAAAAATATCGTGGGTCAACCCCGCCGAACCACGTTTCTCAAGTGATGAATGACGTTCTTAACGAATTTCGGTGAGAAGTCTTACCTTACCCGGCGTACTTTTCGGACATGGCTCCTTCGGACTACCATTTGCTCTGGTCGATGCAGATTCATCTGGCCGGTGCCATTTATAAAAATGAGGTGCAAAATTGGAGTACCGATTTTATCGTGTGTAAGAATGAATTGTTTTTCTCCCGCGGAATCCAAATATCGCCTGAACGATAAGCAAATATATACGCATTTAGGGATCATTAAAAATATATATGAATTGCATTTCTTTATACAGGGTGAATACAAAAGTCTGAACCCCCCTTTTATTTTGTGAACCGAAGCAGATATGTCAATTTTGATGAATCCAATGAATAGGAAGTTGTGGGTGGCCTATCCCATGGTGCACTTTTCATCATCCCAAATATGCAAATTAGGACACATTCAAAATTTATCTCAAAAACCGTAAGGGATAGAGAAAAAAAACCCAATTGCAAACTTGTTCAGCATAAAAAAACAAACAAAACAAAAAAAAATCATCCAAATCGGACCAACCAATCCTTCAGAGTAAATATACTATTTTGTATGAGAAATACTACTGATTTGATTTTGAGTTGAAGATCAAAAAAGAGAGGGTCTGCATAATAGGAAAAGACATAAAAGATAGGGATTAATATTATGGAAGTTCATTAGGACAAAGCATCCACCCACACTGCTAAATCGATTGTCCAGTACTGTGCTCGAATGGAACAGGATACTGGGATTAAGGTTATCCCATTCTAAGACATCCCTGTCAAGTAACTCGATACCGAATGGAACAGGATACTGGGATTAAGGTTATCCCATTCTAAGACATCCCTGTCAAGTAACTCGATACCTCTCTCATGGAGTTTTGCGGATTCAGTCTCCTTAAAAGAGCTTTTCGTGTAAGACGTCCTAGAACATTTTCTGGACTATGGCAAGTCTATCAAGGGAATAGAACAGAATCGACCTCGGTGTTCTCCGTAGAAGTCTCTTACAGTGGAACTAAAGCTGGTTTTACACTAGCAATCTTTCCCGGGAAAGTGGCGAGCTGTGCCCGCGAAAGCTTTTTACACTATTCACAAACGTGGCCGTGCGCGAGTAAGATGAGCGCGCTAAATTTCCCGAGCTGGCTTTCCCGGGTAGTGTGGCTCGCTTCGCGAAAACGAGGCTCATCTCCGTTGATGCAATTGAAACATAAGAAAAAATGGCGGAAGATATGCCGGGCAACGAAGCAATGGTGTATGTGAAAAGAATAAAGGTGAAATTCACATTTTTCGAGTTTGTGTTATTGTTACTGATATGTTGGCCTCCATGTTTGTTACAACAGAACAGGAATGACGATTAAAATAAATCTGCCTTCGTTACATACTCGAGAAAACTTTCTCGGGAAAGATGCTTTTAATGTAAACAGTTAAGCGGCTACAGCAGGCTCTAGCAAAGCGAGCGCAGCCCGGGTAGCCTTTCCCGCTAATAAAGCGAGCTAGTGTAAAACCAGCTTAAGATGTCGAGCGATTGCTAGAAGAAAGGGCCATCATATATAATGAAACTCTATCTATCCTCTCCCTAACTGCGATTGGTCGAAGCCTAATCATAACGCGACATCGTGCTGCAAGCGCTATGAGCAATTATTTCTTTTGTTTTCTATACAGGGTGAATACAAAAGTCTGAACCCCCCCCCCTTTTATTTTGTGAACCGAAGCAGATATGTCAATTTTGATGAATCCAATGAATAGGAAGTTGTGGGTGGCTTATGAATCCAATGATGAATCCAATGAAGTCTATGAATTATTTCAGCTTGGGCTTTCAAAGTTCAAAATGGCCTGGGCTTTATTTTGAACTTTGTTTTGAATCCTTTAAGTGTTTTGTGGAGAGTATTATCCTTCAACTTAACAAAATAAATACAACATTTCACTGTAAAAAAGTATATTTACCTTTCTTACTGTCGGAATAATTTTCATAAAAATGTTTCTCAGAACGACTCCACAAAGTCGGGTGATTATTTCGAGACAATTTCTTTTAAAGATAGAAAAAATACGACTTCTTCTTATAGGCTCCGTGCACAAGCGAGAGGGCGCCACTAAATTTTACCTACAAAAAGTGCACAAGTTTACCGCTAGGCGACAGGCGTATATGTAATCTGTGCTATTGAGATATTGAGTTTATGTTTCAAGTCCAGGCCGCGGAATTTTTTTTACTATTGTTCTCTATTTAATTATTAAAATCGGAGGTCTGGCGTGAAAAAATCCTCCAAAAACCTATTTTCAATTTAATTTTAGAAAAGTAGAAATTAATAATACATCGCAACTCCACAAAATTAATTTATTTATATACATGATACATATATGCACATTTCAGTAACCACGCTACCTTCTTCAACATGTCTACTTTTAGTATTGTTAATTTCTACTTTTAGTAACCTTCCACAGTTGATTATTAAGATTTTATTCACGTTTAATTTAATGCAATTTAGGACAATTTTATCCTACAAAAACTGCGCAATCTTACCACTTGGCACGCTTATAATTACATCTGCGCAGAACCTATAAAAGAACGATTAGTTAACATAAGAAAAGAGTTAGAGAAAGGTTAGAAAATTTGAATTGAAATCATAGGTTTGTTCGTTCAACCTTGAAAAGATCTGCTTGAAATTGTAGATGGTTAACAACATCACTTTCTTTATGGATGCCTATCCGAGCATCAATTTTTATTTCTGTAACTCGAAAAATATGTCTAACATTGAAAGTTGTTTTATAAATTTATGCTTTTCGAAAGAAACAGAAGTTGCTCAAGAACCGAATTTTCTTTATTTTTTCCAAGTAAAAGACAACTCAATCAAACATTAATATACTATTGAATGGTATAATATGTTTGGTACATAATGGCCCAATTCTCTGCTATATCAACATTAATAAACACAAACTTAAATAAGAGTATGAGCATTAACTTATTCTCAATATAATTATTACAAGTGACAAACAGATTTTAATTCGTTCAGTATACAACTTCTTTCCATCCTGCCGTTGTTTACAGTGTTACATTCTAATTTCATCGATTTTTTTTCTTTTAGTTTCACAGATTAGAATTACATTGCGATGTTATTTCCATTACTTCTTGTCTTTAAAAATTTGTTAGTAGTTGAATGAAAGGCATATTATTATCGAAGAACATCCAACTATTTCTGGAAGAAAGAAGGAATACAATTATGTTATGTCTCTCGAATTAATTAAAAAAAATAAAATTTGTTGGCTAAAAAAGGAATTTTAAGGATTTTTTAAGTTCCTAATATACAATATTACAATACAGTATTATACAATATTCCAAGAAATGTTAACGCAATGCTAATTTTCAGAAAGTAAATGTAACTTATAATGAATTTAACTTAGGTATTTAAATTAAGGCAAATAACCACATACCGGGTGTTTCACATGAATAACATTTGAACGGAAAAAGATCTTTATTTCAAACTTTCAGGATCAACACTTGAGACTAAAGGAAATTAACAGATTAAGTGCTCAAAATGCTTGCCGTCGGAACAGACAACGAAATGAAGTCTCTGCTCAAAACTGGTGATAACATGATTGAGTTGTTCTGTTGTAATCGACTTGATCACATTTGTTATCGCTGTTTTCAGGTCGAAAATAAGCCTAATCAGTTTCCTTCGACTTCCTGCATATGTGTACAAACGTTCACGGCACTAGCTACACCTGTTGACAAGTTATTCAACTAACAAGTTCAGACATGCCAAATCACCCGGATTTTGACAATCTCACCCTATCACCCGGCGGATCGTAAAAATCTCCCAGCGAATACTACTCTCTTAAAAGAACCAGCAATTTCGTCAGCAATTTTTTTTAACTTTATCTAGTCTTCTTGCAGTATTAAATTTGCTTATCCAGAAAGAGAAGTACCATGCTACAAGTGTAAACCTTCAAAGGAAGTAATATCAGGGATGGATGAAAGCTACCTTTCATCCATCCCTAGTAATACAAAAAGGCAAAAAAGCTACAAGACAGTACAATCAGCTCCACAAGCAGACAAATCAGGGAAACTTCAATTTATAAGGTGCGTCACATAAGTTTAGGACCACCCAAATTTTCCCTTGTCTGCAAGAAACAAAATAAAATAATTAAAACATTGTCACTGCATCAGATTCTCACAACTATTATTTATTGTCTCCAAAGAAAATAATGGAAAACAAACAACAACAAGAATAAGAATTAATAAAAATAGAAATTAAGCTGTCCCATAAGTATAGGACCAGCATCACTTAATGCCGTTTTTCGAGCAGAAAAATTAACAAAGCAGTGATTAATCAGTCAATAGATGACACTGGTGATTACCTAATAGGGTTGCCTCCACAAAATCTTTCAAGTGGCTGTAAACAAGCAACTTAAACACAATACCTCGTAACACCACCTTGTCAGACTATGAAAGGGGTCAAATTGATGCTTTGAAAGCTTCTGGAGTGAATCACGAGGTATAGGAAAGGCTAGAAGTCTGTCACATAAAGCTGTGCTTAATTATTTGAAAGCTGGTGCTCAGTATGGCCAGAAAAAGAGACCTGGGAGACCAGAAGACGACTAATCGACAAAAAAGGGCGATTATTAAAAAAATGAAAGACCCCACAACATCTTTGCGTGCGGTGGCCAATTCTGAAGATGTTCCAGTATCAAAATCAACTGTGCAACGGATTGTGAAGCAGGCATCATCTCTTGTGTACACGAAAAGAAAACAGCAACCTGCACTCCAACTGCACCACAAGCAGAAACGGGTTGGCCTTTGCCCAGTCAGTGATGTTCTGGACAGAAGATTGGAAGAGAGGGGAGAAAAAATTTAATTTAGAAGGGCCAGACGGCTGGCAATATTACTGGCATAACATCAGGAGGTCAGAAGAAATGTATTTCATATGGCAACAGGGAGGATCACTTATGGTCTGGATTGGCTTCGGATGGAATGATAGAACCAATTTAGCTATTGTTAGTGGAAGAATGAGGACTTCAGATTATCAAGATCTGCTTGATATTCATCTTTTACCGTTTGGGGAGAAGATTGGAGGGACCAGATGGATTTCCCAGCAAAATAATGCCCCAGTTCACCGTGCAAACAGCACATATGAGTGGTTTTTAGCAAATTGGATGCAAATTATGGACTGGCCTGCCCTATCTCCAGATATCAATCCAGTGGAAAATGTATGGGGCACTTCAGCCAGATCTGTTTACGCAGGTGGTAAATAGTACCGCAATATAGAAGAATTAAAGTATGCTGTGTTGAATGCCTGGGAAGAAATTAATTCAGATTATCTGCAAAACCTAGTCACAACTATGCCAAACAGAATTTTCAAAAATATTGAAAAAAGGGATGATTTATTGGGCATTAAGTGCTGCTGGTCCTATACTTATGGGACAGCTTAATTTCTATTTTTATAAATTCTCATTCTTGTTGTTGTTTGTTTTCCATTATTTTCTTTGGAGACAATAAATAATAGTTGTGAGAATCTGATGCAGTGACAATGTTTTAATTATTTTATTTTGTTTCTTGCAGACAAGGGAAAATATGGGTGGTCCTATACTTATTTGACGCACCTTATAAGCATAATTTCAAGATAAAAGATATTTTATAATTTAACCAGTGTTGGCATCTAATGTTAAAATTATGTCCAAAAGTAAAATTTAAGTGCACAGTTTTTGCAACAAATTTGTTATCGATATGTATCTTTTACCCTACTAAATTTACAATCACCCGGTTTTCCTCCAGAAATAGTTGGCAGGTCTGCAAGTTGGTCATAGCCTATGAAACACCCGGTACTAAAATAAGGCGTAATCGAACACTAAGGTAGAAGTAAATCAATATCGATAATGTAAAAATAATAAAGGCTCTATTTACCAAGTGATAAGTTTGGGTTTTCCCACGAGACTTCAACCATTTTGAAACTTTCAAGATAATCGGACTGATTACAACTGGATCGTGATCATCATTCTGAACTGATTTGCATAGGTAATCTACATGAAAGAGAGAAACTGTAAACACTATAAGCAATGTAAACAATATAATCCTAAAGTTTTAAGTAATGCTTCACTATACACGTGTCATTCCTGGAAGATAATATTTTAAGTGGAAAATGGCCTTTTTTTAATCTATTTAGTTTAAAGACAAAACTTAAACTCTAATGAAGAATTTTTCTATTTGAGAATATATTCCGTATTTTGGACAAAGTTCACGGATCTCATTAAAATACGTCTGGAATAGTCCGTAATTCTCGGCGACTACTACTCTTTTTCGGTCCGTTATTTTTATGACAATTACGATAAGAAGTTTCACAATCCTATAAAAGCTCACTTTCTGCGCTGCATTCGTTAAAACATGCTGGGTTGCCATCGAAATTTTTTGCTTACTGCAGACTTTTTTGTATTCACATTAACTTCTATTAACTGATTGTAAACGTCATGGACAGTTTTCGTGTTCTATCCAATGAGAATTTGAAAAGAATTCGTTAACTTTATTTTGCATTTGGCTCAGAAAAGATGAGTAAATACAGCCGCTTAGAATGACATTGGTTATGTAACCGACAGTAGCGTAGCCAGAAATATCGCTGGGGGGGGGGGGGGGGGGGTACTAAGAAGAGTAGGCAGCGTTTTCCAACTGTTTTTTCGGCTTGCACCCCTAGGAAAGCTTTCGATAAAATATCGTGCTCCCTACAAGATTTAGGCAACTAAGATATAAAAAAAAACGATATCACACACATTGCAATTTTCACCCCTGAGAGGGATGGGCGCTTAGCCCCTCCCCCTTCCCCCCCACGCCCTGGCTACGCCTCTAGTAACCGATTCTGTTTATTGAGATAACTGGGGTTATTTCAGGGCATTGTAAAGAACCTCCTCTAAATTACGGAACACACCCTACCAGTTAAATAAGGTTGAAAAATTATACCTCTGAAATAGCTAAATGTAGTACCAATCACGATAACTATAGCGAATGTAATTAGTGCGTACCACATATAAGAAATTTTGTAAAGAGGAAACATGTCTTCAACACTGACAAAATAAAAAAAATGTTATTTTTTTGAGTTGTAAATGGAAAGTAGAATTATTCTACAGTAATGATATGGTTTTTTCCATATAATAAAATGTACAGATGGAATGTACTTAAGTTCGATGAAAGTTAATTTAACTTTATGATCAGGGAACCACCGAGAGAAAAGGCCTCCGCAATGAAATATAATATATCTGGATAGGCGTACTGTCGCCCCTCTTGTTCATTATCTTTATGGACTGGATAGACAGGGGCAGCCGAGGCGATGAGCGTGTTTGTGTGAGCGACTGCCTGGTGGAGAGGTTGCTCTTTGCTGACGATCTTGTCCTCCTTGGGTCTTCTCACACGAATCTTCAGCATGCACTAGACCGGTTTGCAGCCAAATGTGAAGAAGCTGGGATGAAGATCAGTGTGGTTAAAACTGAGGTTCTGGTCCTTTCAAGACAGCCTGCTCAGTGCGCTCTCCATGTTAGGGGAGCCTCATTGAGACAGGTGGAGAAATTCAAGTATCTCGGGATTGTATTCACGAGTGATGGACGGCAGGAGAAAGAATTGGAAGCTCGGATCGGTGCAGCAAGTTGTGTCAGACGCGAACTGTGGCGATCCGTGCTAACGAAACGCGAGCTGGGTAACAAAGCCAAGTTCTCCGTCTTCAAATCCATCTTTGTCCCCATTCTCACTTATGGTCATGAGGCGTGGGTAATGACCGAAAGAGTGAGATCGCGGGTACAAGCGGCTGAAATGAGATTTTTAAGAGGTGTGGCAGTTGTTACCATACTAGAGAGAGTGCACAGCAGCAAAATAATGGAGTCTTTAGGTGTTGAGCCGCTACTTCTCCTCATTGAGAGATCTCAGTTGCGCTGGTATGGCCACGTGATACGGATGCCGCAAACTGGTCTTCCTAGGCAGTTGTTATTTTCCAAGCCGGTGAGTAAGAGACCAAGGGGTCGGCCTAGAAGCAGGTGGCTAGACTATATGGAGAATCTGGGTTCGAGTCGCTTGGGTACTACCGGGGAGGACATGCGCCTGATGGCGGAAGATCGCGATAGCTGGAGATCCTCCATAGGGCTGCTGCCCCCGCGACCCTAACGGATAAGCGGGTTTGAAAAGTAAGTAAGTTATCATAGATAGGGCAGTGTTATTCGTATTTCTACCAATAATAAGCTCGATAAGACTCTGTTATCATCGAATATCAAATTTTACATAGAATTTCTTCTAGAAAAGCCTCCAACGTTTGGAGCTACAAGAAATCATCGTGAGTTTTAACATCCGAGTGGTTAAATTTACTTTCATCGAACTTAAGTATATTCTATCTGTACATTTTATTACATGGAAAATATCATATCATTACTTTAAAACAGTATGTTATTTTTATGACTGAATGAAATGAAGAAAAATTCAATTACTCCGTTATATTCCCCTGAGCGAAGAAGTAATTCGTTGCATTGTTGCGAGTGAAGTTACTGCATCCGTCAATCGAAAGCCGGTTTTTGGGTTCCGGGGGTCGGTTCCAGAGTAATCCAATGGCCATCCATAAGGAGAAGAGAAGACTGGCGAGAACACCAATGAACGAACCCTATACGTAAAATGTAGAGCATTTAAAATGAAATACTGAACGCGTATACCCTAGTGAAACGTTCTCTGTAATTCAATGAAGTTATCAACATCATCAATTTGGAAGCAACATTAAAAAAAAAAAGATGAAGAGACACTAAATCAATTAATTAATCTTAATAAACCTACAAATGAATTCGATCTCGGGAAAAACATTCCAAGTGTAAATAATCCTAAAAGAGGACCTCCAAGTAATCCACCTACATTATATGCCATCTGTAAATATTACAAATACAATTGCAATAGTAAATAGTAATACTAAATTTGTTCAATAATATTTTCAATATAATTTACAAATGAACAATTAAATTCATTATAATATACAGGGTGGTTATTATTAAATTTCCCTACTTAACCTAGTAAACTATTTATAGTAAAGGTACACGGTAGAAATACTGTCCATGATTTGCATGGTTTATCAGGGGAACTTTCGCACATATGCCAATCTGAAGAGAAGCATACCCAGAGAGGTATCAGACTTAGCCATGGAGATACTTCGTGCAGTCTTGCAGCATGTCATCCTACGCTTTCAGGTTGTCTTGACGGACACTACGTGTACAGAACCCAAAATTAATGCATGATAAGCAATGCATTAAAAGTATTTCAATGAATTGCTTAGGCTATTCATTATTAAGTACCGAAAGGTGCTTTATGCTATTAGTGGAGGGAAGCATATGAAAGATTTTAAAAATCTTTTTTCGCTAGTCGATAAATATGTTTCATCACACAAACCATTTCGAATGGTATCATTCTAATACCCCTACAGAATTTCCATGCTAAGATATAGTTAGTAATACATAAAACAACTCTTAACGACAAGTTATGAGCGAATATAACGTTATTAAGTACTGCTTTCACCAATCAATAAATATGTTCAGAGCACGAACCAGTTCGAAGATGGTCGAACAGATACATTATCATGTGCTCTAATGGTATCATTATGACCTTTCCTAAAATTTTGAAGGCGAAATTATAGCAAACAGTTCATTAAACAACTCTTAACGACGAGCTATGAGCGAATATAAAGTAGGTACGTTTTACACAATCGATAAATACAGTTCGATGATGGTCGAATTTGATTCAGTGGTACCTAAGCTAATGATACCGTTACTGTACCCTTTGATAATTTTCAGTGCTAAGATGCCAAACAATTTGAAACGACGTGTCATGAACGAATAAAAAAGAATAGTAAGTTCGAAGATGATCGAATTTGATTCAATGGTACCATTGGAAATTTCGAATACCAAGATATGGCAAGTAATACAGGGTATTTCTAAATTATCTCCCGTATTATACATGTTTACTACTCAAAAACTATTACAGATTTTAACGTGATTTTTTTTGTTCACAAAGAAAAACTCAAAAAGTTTCTTAGCCTCGCGTGAGTTGATAATGAAACACGCGGTTAAAGCGTGGTACCATTGTCGGCGCGTTGTTCCATTTTTCGCGAAACGCAGTAAACAATGCGAGTGTTCAAGAAAAAGTTCAATGCGTGTTATGACTAGGGAGCACCACGGGACGCAATTTACCCTCGGTACACGACTGATCTCAAGCTTTTATGAACGCTGTTGCCCAGATTGAATAAAACTAAAAGTAATATGTGGCTTGCGGAATTAAGTCAATGATTATAGTTCAGAGAATGTTCAAAACAAAGTTTAAAAAGGATCCGCCAAATCATAAGTCAATTAACCTATGGCATGAAAAATATTTAAACACAGAGAGTAGAAAAGGTCAGGGAGGTGTTCGATCGTAGTCCCCGTAAATCACTTCGCCAAGCGGCTCATCAACTAGATATACCAATGACACCCGTACATAAAATAGTGGAGCACCGCCTTCGTCTTATAATCTACAAAATCCAGATGATTCATGAAATGAAGCCAGATGACCGACCGAAGCGCAAGAAGTTTGCTGAGGATATGCTCCAAAAAATCGACAATGATCCCACCTTCTTTGAATTCATTTTGTTTTCTGATGAGGCAACATTCCATACTTCCGGGGCAATAAACATATACGACTGCCGCATTTGGGGCTCACAAAACCCCCACGTTCTAAGGGAGCAATTACGCGACAGCCCAAAGGTTAATGTTTGATGCGGTTTAATCATGATCGAGTAATCGGACCTTTCTTTTTCGCTGAAGACACCATTACCGCTGCAACCTACCTAGATATGCTGGAGAACTACCTGATTCCACAGGCGGAAGAACTGCAGTCAAACATAGTCTACCAACAAGATGTCACTGGGGCCTGCAAGTTTGGCCGTGCCTTGATACGAACTTTCCAGGACGATGGATTAGAAGGGATTGGCCAATCCCTTGGTCCCCTCGCTCACCCGATGCGAACTCTCTGGATTTTTTCTTCTGGGAATATGTGAAAGATAGAGTGTACAAAACCAACGTTGACAACATTGAAACTCTCAGGAACATAATAATTGTAACAATCGCTGAAATCAACCCCGAAATGCTTGCCCGAACATGGGAGGAAATAGAGTTTCGCTTTGACGTCCTCCACATTGAAAATTATTAAGGAATGCTAAGAAACTTTTTGAGTTTTTTTTTGTGAATAAAAAAAAATCACGTTAAAATCAACAATAGTTTTTGAGTAATAAACATGTACAATACGGCAGATAATTTAGAAACACCCTGTATATCAAACAACTTGTAACGACATGGCAAAAACGAATATATAAAAATAGTTAATAAGTTCGAAAATGGTTGAATTTGATTCAGTGGAACATGTTTTAAGGTTTTCAAAAATGATTCGAAAATTTTGAAAATATGTTTCAAACGGATTTAGTGACAGCGACTGGTTTGGCCTTTCGGAATTTGATTCAATGGTATAGAAATCAATGATACCATTATGGTATCATTGAAAATTTCGAATGCCAAGATATGGCAAGTAATACATCAAACAACTAGTAACGACGAGTTATGAACGAATATAAAGTTATTAAGTACGTTTTTGACAATAGATGGTGGTCGAATTTCATTCAGTGGTACCTCTTCTAATGATACCATTATGGAAATTACTGTTGGAAATTTTCAATGCTAAGATACTGCTTGTAATATATCAAATATTTTGGAACGATATGTCATGAACGAATATTTAAGAGTAATTAATAAGTTAGATGATGGTGGAATTTGATTTAGTGGTATCTGTGCCAATGATATCTGTATTTTACCATTGGAATTTTTCAGTGCTAAGATATGACATGTAATATATCAAACATCTTGAAATGACGTGACATGAACGTATGTATAAGTTATAGTTAGTAAGTCCGAAGATGGTCATAAACCATTGATTCAATGGTACATAAACGTATGTATCACACAACTTGTAACGACATGGACGAATATATAATAGTTAAGAAGTTCTAAGACGGTCGAAAAGATTCAGTGGAACATTCAAAAATGATTCAAAAATTTTGGAAATATCTTTCAAATAAAATATGTTTTGTGGAAATAGTGGTTTCCATCGTCTCCCCTTTGTATCTTTGAAATGATTTATGTGACGGCGACTAGTTTAGCCTTTCGGTACTTGGTTATGCCATCATTTAATGGCTTATTTCTCTTCCCCATGTCCTTGGCAATGTTTTCCCATTACAGTTCTGGTCGTGCGATCGCTCGCTTTCGACATAGTAAGGAAAGGTTAATTATAACCACTTTGTATTTTAACTCTTTATTACTCACCATGATAATAGTTTCTATTCTCTCAGCTACAGCAACTAGTAGAATACACAGCACTCCAATGCATACTGCTGTAAAAGGGTTAGGGTTATAATCCCGACAGCCACAATCCCACACCAGAATCTCGACAGCCACAATCCCGACAAGCCAAACTCCCGACAGGCCAAAATCCCGACAGGCCAAAATCCCGACAAGCCACGTATTCCCGACAGGTTACAATCTATTATCCCGACAAAGCAGAATCCCATTTATTTCTATTATGTTTTATGGGAGTGCTCTTTTATGCGAAGTTGGACTGTAACATTTTTTTTTCCAGTAATTCTGTCATTTTGATTCTGTATGTAGGGGAATGTATAACTTGTCCATCACAGCTTTTAAGATGTCAAATGATGCTGAAATTTCGTTAGCTGGAACAAACGCCAGCGCAAATAAATGACGTAACAATAAGCTGAATTGTTCATCGTTTCCGTAATGACCTGATAATTCGCAAGCTTGTATTTTTCGCCAGCCGCTAAATGAAAAAAACAAGCTTTGTTGATAACGTCTGGGAATTCTGATTTTGACGCGTTGATTACCGCTAATTCCAAGTCAATTATAGTTCGTGATGGTTTTAACTGAACATCATTCTCTTCTGCGAAATCAACTATATCTTGAAATAACCTTTCATAGCACACTTCACTTTTGCTTGTCATCAACGCGTAAATTAAAGGCAGAAGTTTTGCGTTCTCGCCCCACCCACTGGAGCATGAACTGTGTATAACTAATAGAAAATTGTGGGAACAGTTGTGATTGGTTTGTTTGGTTTGTTTGTTTGGTATTAACGTCCTTTTCAACTGCTATGGTCATTTCAGGACGGCGTTATAGGGGCCGCAAATTTTGCCTCGCAAGGGTTCTTTAACGTGCAGCCGTCAAACGACTACACGGGACCAACGGCTTTATTTCCCTTCCGAAGGAAGTGCGTGATCTCACGATTTCCCCGTGAAGGAAGTGCGTGATCCTCGTCGTCCTCGGCCGGGATCGAACCCGCGTACTCGGGCATCAGAGGCGACCACGCAACCGCTGAGCCACCGAGGCCTGTCGGGATTTTGGCTTGTCGGGATTGTGTCTGTCGGGATTCTGGGTGTCGGGATTGTGGCTGTCGGGATTATGGCCCGCACCCGCTGTAAAAGTGTATCACAGTGTAATCAAAAACTAATACTATTATACCGGCTAGGTCATAAATTTCCACCCCAGAATAAAACTTATTTTTAGAATAGCTGAAACATAAAAAACGTTATAAACGATATCTATATAAATAGTTTTAATGTGTTTTTCAATGTTTCAGATATCTTAAAATAATATTTTATTTTTGTGAGAAATCCTTGTATTGTATCGTGTAATGAAAAAGACAGATGCTTTACAATACATATTATTAGAAAAAGATAATTAACAACCGGTTTCGCCTTTTAATCCAGCTTCTTCAGGCTTAGTTATAATTATAAAACTGATGATAATAGAAGCTGCTTTTTTTTTTTAATTTGAAATAAAGATTTGTACCATCATCATCACAGCCTGAAGAAGCCGAGTATAAAAGGCGAAATCGATTGTTAATTATCTTTTCCAATAAATTAGTATTACAAAGCATCTGTCATTTTCTTATTTATTTCTCCTAGATATGGAAATTTACGGCCCACCCTGTTTATAATAGTAAACTAGAAAACTAATTCGAGTTATTAGGGCTAATGCCCGTATACAGAATGAGCGCCTTTGCTTACACACTTGTATGAGTGTAAGCAAGAGCAATAGTAAGAGCATTTGCTCCTGGCTTATTCAGTATGCTTACTTAAACAATCACTCCTTTGAGCGCTCATTCTGAAGACGGAATTTGTTTTCAACAATGGTCTTAAAGCAAGAGTATGAGCGTTCATTCTGAATACGGGCATAAGTCATTCAAATATTTATTATTTTCAATCTGCTCTCCCTCTTTGTCACGCTATCACGACCTGCAGCCAAAAAAGACATATCTGGGCATTGAAAAGTCACCTAACCCATGGCCTTCTACAGGGTGGCCCATAAATAAGTTTACGGTAACACGTGCAAACATTGACAAATGTGTGCAACTGTTGTGCCAAGTTCACAGCGGGGCGCGAAAGTGTTCTCGATGAACCAGTTCTCGACGGCCGTGCACATCCCGTACACAGCAGAAAACTAATGTGAATGCAGTGATTCAGCGAAGCCAGCGGGTAACGATCCAAGTAGTGGTACTGGAAGTGGATATTTCATACGGAACTGCACACCACATCATCCACGAAGACTTTAAATTTCGGAAAGCGTCAGTAACATGGCTTCCAAGGTAGCTCACACCAATACACATGAAGAAGCGCATGGCATACAGTTTGGAGCGTTTGCTTCCGTACTACAAGGAGGGACACTCATTCCTTACACATTGTCACCGGAAATGAAAAGTGGGTGTTTCATTACACTTCCGAAACGAGCGACAGAGCATGATGTGAAACACAGCGAGTCTCCCCCTCCAAAAAATTCAAGACAACCCCTTCCGCAGGAAAGGCCATGATTACTGTTTTGTGGAACAGCCAGGGTGTTCTTCTTGCTGGGTAAAGGAGACAAGGTGAACGCTTAAGTCGTCCTTTGTTAATCGTATTTCTACCAATAATAAGCCCTAAATTCGGATGATTTATGATGTAGCAAGGTAGCCGACGAAAAAGACAGGCCCGGCACTGAAAAGTCACCTGACCATAGTAGTCTGAGCAACAATCCAACTTTCATCGTTTCCAACAAACGAAAAATCGCTGGTTGTTAAAATCCAAAAAGGAGATAAATAATATCGGAATGTTGCTTAGACTACTATGGTCAGGTGACTTTTCAGTGCCGCGGCCTGTCTTTCTCGTAGTAATGTATGACGTTTCAGTACCGAGGCCTTTCTTTATAGGTGTTGGCCTGACCATAGTAACAATCCAAACTTCACTGCTTTTCATTTGTTGGAAACAATGAACATTGAATTGTTGCTAGACCTTTTTTGGTCAGGTACGTTTCAATGCCGAAGTCTGTCTTTTTCGTTTGGGGTATTCCACGAGGCTAACGAGAAATACAGGCTCCGGCACTGAAAAGTCACCTGACCAAGATAGGTCTCTTAACAATCCAATTTTCATTGTTTCCAACAAAGGAAAAAACACTGATTGTTAAAATACAAGATGGAAACAATGAAAATTACATTGTTAATAGACCTATCTTGGTCAGGTGACTTTTCAGTGCCGGAGCCTGTCTTTCTAGTTAGCCTCGGGTATTCCACAAATTACGTCATCCATCCAAGGGGGGAGGGTTGATCGTGGAATACTGATGCAGAATGACAGGGGGGAGTTGGGGGGGTTCTGCCCAAAATGACAATAATCACTAATCAATTTAAATACATAAATAAATGTAAATTTATAATTGACTTAAGGAAAATTTTGAGATGCGACCACTCCAATTTCACACGGGAAGTGCAGGGAATTAATTATATGGGTAGACGAGGCGGTTTTACCACAGACGAAGGTTTTACTTATCTGTGGTTTTACTTAGAATGAATTTTTTCCATGTTGCACAATGAATTAAGAACAATGATATCCAGGTTCAAATTTGCAACAAACTTGATTTTTATTTTTAATACGCGTTTCGGTATTAAATCATCTTCAGTTAAAAGTTACAAGATTTAAAATGTGAGCAATTTATAATCCCATGCTAATTAACATATAATGCTAATTGTGCCCATATGGGCACTCTTTCATCCCCAGTCAATTCTGGGAGAAACTGACACGAGTGGAGAGTGAATTGCTAACAACTAAGTAAACGGAGAAATTTTTGAACAAATATATAGGAGAATGTTATAAACACATAATTAATAAACAAACTAATTAACTAATGCTCTTAAATAACAAATTGTTAATCAATCAATAATTTGTCATGTTAACAAACCAACAGGCAAGTGATTACATATGGATGGATTTAATGACATATATGTACCTCTTATATTTATATATCTTTGGGATAAATATAAACGTATACGAATAAAAGCAAACTCTTTATGAGAAACAAAACTCTTAACCCAATGCTAAACACTGTTCTTAAGGAGTATTAACTGACAAACCATGGGGAAAAGCAGATACCTAACAATTATTTGAACTAACGAACAAGTAGTTAGCCAGTTTACTTACTGTCACGGAATTCTAATACCATCGTCAATTCAGGTGACATAGACGATCGCTTTCGCTCTCGAATAATTTATAATTCCGGGCGAAAACGGAGGCGACGTCATCAGCATCGGATACAACATCAGGACGCAGGAGCCAATGAGAGAAGAGAGAGACTTACAAGTGCGGACTCGAGGAGAGAGACGAAGCAGAAAGACAGAGAGAGAAAAGGGACGATCGACAGCGGTTTTAGGAAGTTGGAGCTCCCGACGAAAGCGACTCGAAAGCACAGAGGGTGCTATGCCATCGGCAGGCTGAACGGGAGAGAGAAGTCTCAAGCCCCCACGACGGAGACGACTACGGAGCCGACATTTGCTTCGTTGGCAAACGCCACATCGTGCAGGAAAGCCAAGCGGCCGGAGGTTTGCACCGACGGAGAGAGAGAGAGAGAGAGAGAGACGACGGAGTGAATGGTATTTCTCCGCAGCGTTAGTGATTCCTTCCCGAGGTCCGAGATGTTCCATAGCTGACTGTTGCTTCGCAGCCGTAAGTGCGTCTTTTATTGTGGGCTGCAAAGCCGAATTAATAAAGGCAGCTTTTAAGGAGCTGTTTTACAGGGAGCTGTACGGAGACATGATAGTGTGTGGTTTGTGGCCATGCGGAATGCGGGCATATTTTATCGGCGAGTTTGGGTTCATCGTAATTAGGTGTTACTAGTGTGATATGCGCCGCATAATGCAATTCCTCGTCTTCGTATGCTTTCCTGTATTTGCAAAGGTTATTACCCTATCCGTAGAGTAATATTTTATTAAATGTCAAAAAAACCGTTGTGACTAGTGAATTTAGGCATTTTATGTCTTGTAGGCTATACGGTTATAAGTGTCTACATTATGCTTTGGATTTAAGCTTTGTCAACTTGTTTACTGGGTATCTTATCTTAAGCATAATCAGTGATATATCTTGTTTGGTTATATTTTTAGAACTCAAGTGACTCTTTTATTTAATGGACAAGTTTAGCAGGAGAACTCGGAACTTTATGCAATTATGTACGTGCTTTGTTTAAAGTTGTTACGTCATTGAAGTTGTCTCGAGTGTAAGCTTTAATTCCCTGTTGCTTGTAACTTTAAAAATAATGACTTTGCCCGGACTGTGGACTTTATACCGTTTAAGACTATCTAAATTTACTACGTGCTAAATCTATACTCACGCAGTTAGAACTTTTTACGAGTGTGGCTTGTGGGCTGCGTGTTTATTTGCTGGAGTGTATGAGTTTTACTTATTTGTACACATGCTAACTATGTAATTTGGATATGTAAATGCTTTGAAGTTAATGCGTTTTATCATGTATCTTGGCATTTTGTATTTAGCTTAGTTAATAGATACAAACGTAAGGTTTGCCTAGTTTTTATTGTTTTAGTGGCCGACCCAAACAAAGTGCTGTTTTCAGATTAAGTCTACCTATGTGGCTGTTGTATTACAGTTTAGTTGTTTAGCCAGTAAGTTATTGCTATACAATTTTTAGCATCTAAGTTTGTTGGTTTTTCTTTCTAGCTGAAGAGTAATTTGTTTAGAACATAGGCTAGATTCAACGGTAGCGGATAGAGAGCACTTGAAACCTCCACACACTGAACTTACTCTTTTCAGCCAACGTGCCTGGCGCAATCAATCCGTCTGAATTGTCACGATTCCTGTAACCGGCCGGGGGGAAACCAACTGCCCCCTGTAACCAAATAGGTTAGGGTATATATCAGTTCGTTAGAGGGGGTGTTTGGGGGGCTCAGCCCCCCAGTCTTTAGAAAATATAATTTTTATGGATTGATGGATTGATTGCGCCAGGCACGCTGGCTGAAAAGACTAAGTTCAGTGTGTGGAGGTTTCAAGTGCTCTCTATCCGCGAGTAGATTCAACTTATGTAATTGCATTTGTATTTGTGTTGCTAATCCTTTAAGTTTGAAAGGAGTTTAAGGCTTAAATACTATTTATTATCTCATAGAGGTGTGATAAGGTTAATTGCGATGTTTGAACTAATTACTGCCTTTATGTTTTGATTTATGATAGGCATAGTTTGCCTTTGATAGGAGTTTACGATTTTCTAATTATTGAATTTTGCTTTTATTTATCTTGTCAATAAACATTACTTTTATTTCATTTAGTCAGTGCACTGTTGCATGTCAATTTAATTTTCCACTGCGCTACTCCTACTTTTATCAATATTCACATGTGACACTTACAGCATTTCCACAGGCAAATCGCAGTGACCGGCTTCCAATTTGTTTGTAACACTTGCACTGTCTCATAAAGTTATCTCAACTGCATGTAAAAAGTATAGAATACTCCTATATGATGCATATTGTCAAAGTGAGCATGAAAACGTGTTTCCCAAATTTGCAGTCTTTATTTCTTTGCATTTATTACAAAACAGTCCATGGCAAGACCTCTAATTTGAATGCTCCTACTATATTACTTGCAGTAGTAGATAATATTACCTGCAAACAAGGAGAGATAGACTTGCACTCATCTACCAGGTAAGTAAATATGAAACCGGAATTTTTGTATAGAAAATACACGTTTATTGTATGAAAATGATAAAACATATTTTATTCGAAGTATTGCCCATCGCTGGCTATACATTTTTCCCACCTGTCTGACAATTTGTGGATGCCACGTCAAAAAAACTGTTGCTCGTTTGAGGCATACCATTCACCGAGCCATTTTCGTACATTTTTGTAAGAAGTGAAGCGCTTCTCAGCAAGTGACCCATCGATGCAAATAAGTAGTAATCGGACGGAGCCAAGTCTGGTGAGTAAGTCGCATGCGAAAGTATTTCCCAACTAAACGCCTTAATCGTTTCCTTGACGAAGTTTTACTGTGTGTGAAGGTGCATTATCATAAAGAAAAATCACGTTGTATTGCCTTTTCTTATATTCTGGTCGTTTTTCACGCAAAACTTGATTCAAATCCATCATTTGTTGTCGGCAGCTTTCAGTATGAACGGTTTCGCCAGGTTTCAGCAGCTCATAATAGATCACACCCTTCTGATCCCACCAAACACAGAGCATCGTTTCCACGTCAAAATCACCACTTTTAAATTTTTTAAACCACTGAAAGCAGTGTAATTTACGAAGAGCATGTTCACCGTAAGTTTCGACAAGCATTCGATGCGATTCTGCAGCAGTTTTCTTCAAATGGTGTCACGACAGTCGGATAAGCGATCGGGAGGCAACGTGTCTTCAGATCGCCACGTGCGCCGAGGAAAAACAAAAACAAACACGTCATCGGCGTCACCAGAATCCCATCAATCAGAGAAGCGATCGCACGAGAAAGAAACAACGTTTCACCCCGGGAACAAAAGTAGTTCTCCCCTGCCTTCATTGATCATGCAAATTAGTAGTCGAATGAGGCGGAGTTCGAGAGGTATAATAAGGGAAGCAACTGGCAGTAAAAGGGCAGGTTCCGAGTTCTCTAAAAAGCCCCGGGAAAAGACGGCGACCGACGCAGCCATTGCCACTTCACCTGCCGATGCTGACTCTGCCCGAGGAAGGTCTCCAAGCCCGGATCCATGGAACCAGACGGACGAGGATGGGATAGGAGACATAAGTAGGCAAGTCACTTTTACTGATTCGGACTCTGACAATACTTTAATGGTGACCGTCGCCGAGACGAACCACGACAGTAGCGGAGCCAAAATTCCAGTAGCATCGAGGACCCCGAATTCCACATTGCCCGACCTGGAGGACTAACCGTTACAAGGACGTCTACCCGAAAGAAAGGCCCGACTACTAAGGTTCTTCAGGAGGGCGACTACCCGTATTGACCATTTCACCCGACCAAGCCACCAATCTGTCAGCGTCCTTTTCGTTTAGCGTTAGCTATTTCCTGCGTGCGCGGGCCCATTTGCGCGATAGGACGGCTTTAATCACCCAAGCTACAGTATGTGCTCTTTTAAGTTGTCTATTAGAACATTGACATTTCTTGAGTAACGAATAACTTTATTTGTGCGCTGGATTTTACACTCTACTGTCTAATTTGTTTTGCTTTGTTCCGCAACAGACACAGCAGGATCAAGACTGGCGACATTGAGTCTTCCGTCCACGTACATGATATCCAGCCACTGCTGGTTTCTATGCCAACCTACTCCAGACCATTAACGGAAGCAAGATCCTATTCATTGCATTTATACTGAATTCCCAAAATTGTGACATTTCAATTAATTTGTTCGGAACTTTAATAATTAAAGTTGAATAAAAAGTTTTCTATTTCTTTAATACGTAAACGTCTGCTCCTCTCTCTGTAAGTATGTGACAAATGGTAACAGAAAATCAATGTTGTAAGCAAATCGCATTTTCCAGGCACAAAATTCGACATGTTCAACGCTATTACAAACTATGCTGTTATATGAAAATTGTATTGTTGTGAGCTGAAAATCTTTGTCAGATGTCAGAGTAAGAAAATGGCGCCAACGATGCGGTTTGAAGATAATTACATTGACAGCTAGGGCCATTTTATAGGCAAATTCCGGTTTCATATTTACAGACCTGGTATTGAAGATAATGATTTGTAAAAAAAAAATACGTCTGTAATAATTAAAGATTTGGAGATTTGGCTACCTCACCATGGATTAAAGATTTGTAAATATTTCAATAAATGGAATGTTTTTTCCCTGTTTGGTTGCATTGTTAAGCCTTCGGAGGGCACGTTAAGCCGTCGGTCCCGGCTGCTACTACCACCTTATAGCAGTCATAAAAAGCTGGTTTTGGTTTGGTTGGTTTGTTTAGTATTAACGTCCTTTTCAACTGCTGTGGTCATTTCAGGACGGCGTTATAGGGGCCGCAAATTTTGCCTCGCAAGGGTTCTTTAACGTGCAGCCGGCAAACGACTACACGGGACCAACGGCTTTACTTCCCTTCCGAAGGAAGTGCGTGATCTCAGGATTTCCCCCTGAAAAATCCTCGTCGTCCTCGGCCGGGATCGAACCCGCGTACTCGGGCATCAGAGGCGATCACACAACCGCTGAGCCACCGAGGCCGATCATAAAAAGCTGGCAGAAGCTCAAAAATGCATCTCCCAATTCGTCTGGTCAGCGCGGGAAATTAGAACAAATACTTCCCCCGTGGGAGAGGCCTATTGTCACGGAATTCGAATACCAACACGAATTCCGATGACGTCGTCGTTCGCTTTCGCTCTCGAGTCTTCTATCATTCAGAGAGGAAGGAGAGGCGACGTCAGCAACGGCGTCAGTTTCATCAACACGCCCGGACCAATCAGGGCGAAGAATGGAATTCGAGCGCGGAGCTCGAAAAATGCAAGAGAGAGAAACCAAAGACGATAAGAAAGGAAAGAGACCTTTCTTATCGTCTTTGGTCAAACGAGGCAAAAAGGAAAGAGACCTCAACGTGGCAGTTCGGATGGAAAGTCCCGTCACCGAAGCAGCGTACTCGACGCAGTCGACAAGCTGGAGGGAAGGGATAAACGTTCGCCGCCCTCAGCAATGAGCTCGTCGCCGCACCGGAGTTCATGGGAAACGGAGAATACGCCGTGCAGTGAAGTGAGCCCGGCGGAGATTTTGCCGACGTGGCAGGGAGGAAACGAAGCCAGTGTTTCTCCTCCGCAGCCGTACGAGACCGATCAGCCGCGAGTGCTTCGTAGAACCGTCGCCGAATGGACTTTTACAGTCGTAAGTGCCCATTTAATTGTAGGCAGAAATGCCAAGTTATTTATGGCGTCATTCGAAGAACTGTCTTATCGTGAGTTACGATATATGACGTGCGTTCGTGGGCTATAGCCATTCAGCATGGCGGCGTATTTTCTTCATGAGCTGGGGTTCATGTTGGCCCAGCTTCTACATTGAGAAACCAACCCATTACCTTAACCTTCCGTTTTTCTTGTGTGTAATTTGCTTTGACACGCGTTTTGTTGAAACGTTTTGGTGAAAAAAAAAATAAGGGAAGAATGATTTGCTAATCTAAATTATCTTTAATTATAATTTTCCCATTGTTCTCCAATTTCCATTAACATTTAAGGACTTTTACCGGGTTTGACTTTAACTATTTATGTGTATAGACGTTTATTGTGTAACAGCTCTTCGAGGCTGCAACGGAACAAGGACTTTGTGTTGCTCTATGTTACTGTATTTATGACTGAACTCAATTGGCATTCTGTACAAGACGCTTATTTACAAATTTGAAAATTGTGAAACTATCTGGGTTTCAAGTAAAAGTGTAGTGTCGAATACATATGAACGAAATAGTATTCGTGGTGTTAAGTGGTTTTGCTAATTCAAAGATTTAAATGTTGTCCATATGCTTAGCCAGTATTATCTAATGCTGCCATTTGATTTCTTTTGCTAGTAATTGTATGGTTTGATTTAAGTTTGATATTTATACAATTTAGTGATACGAAAATTGTATTTATGAAATTTATGCTTGGGATTAATATTTACATTGTTTCCCAGTAGTGAATGCTATTTATTGCTAAATCTGTTTCTGTTTCATTACGATAGTTAGTAGTACTAGCTATAAATTTTTGTTCCCATTAGCTTTCATTTAAGTTTTATTCAAGTTTAGTACAATAAACTTTATCCTTTATTTTACTCCGTTCACTTTTGCGTGTCTTGAGTCTTCCACTGCCCTCAACTTTATTTGCCCAGCTAAATACACGTTACACCTACACTATATGATCAAAAATATCCGGACACCCCTCACAGATCATCGATTGGCCCAATGTCACATGATAATGACTTGCACATCATTTAAATAGCTTCCCACACCTTCAGACACAACTCTGCTTGGACATTGGCAAGAATGGGTCGTTCGGCAGAGCTCAGTGAGTTCCAACGTGGAACCATCGTTGGATGTCACCTATGCGGCAAGTCCGTGCGTGACATTTCCAGCCTTCTTCAGATACCCAAGTCAACAGTAGGCGATGTCATTATGAAATGGAAGACCCGGGGATCAACAACAGTTCAACAACGAACCGGTAGACCCAAGAAACTAACGAACAGAGACCGTCGAGTGCTTCGTCGTGTCACCCGCAGCAACCGGAAGTCCTCGGCGGAAAAAATTGCCGCAGAGTTTCGAAACGCCTCTGCAAATGATGCCAGTACCATGACAATTCGTCGGAAACTGCACACGATGGGATTCCATGGCCGTGCTGCTGCCCACACGCCCCACATCAGCAGGGTCAACGCCAAGCGACGTCTGGAGTGGTGCAAAGCCCACAGAAACTGGACAATGGACCAATGGAAACGTGTAATGTGGACAGACGAATCTCGCTACACACTCTGGCAATCCGATGGATGAGTTTGGGTTTGGCGCATACCTGGAGAACGCTTCTTACCTGAGTGCACAGAGCCCACAGTCAAGGAGGAGGAGGAGTCATGGTGTGGGGCTCATTTTCATGGTACGGACTGGGCCAGCTCGTTCCTATGCAAGGAATCATGAACTCCGACCGTTATCTGAATGTTTTGGACAACTGTGCACTTCCAACGTTGTGGCAATTTTTCGGAAACGGGCCATTTCTCTACCAACACGACAATGCTCCGTGCCACAAAGCGAGGCGTGTACAGCAGTGGTTTGCGGACTCAGGGGTCGAAGAAATGGGTTGGCCGGCACAAAGTCCCGGCCTCAATCCTATAGCGAGTCTGTGGGATGAATTGGAAAGACGCTTGCGGGCCAGATCACATCGGCCAACTTCTGTACCTGAACTGATTCTCGCTCTTCGGGAGGAATGGAGGAACATTCCGGAAAGTACCTACCAACATTTGGTGGAAAGTCTTCCCCGAAGGGTGGAAGCTGTGATTCGGGCAAAGGGATGTGCAATGCCCTATTGATTTCCATGAAATCGTGGCTAGAGCGCAAACGTGCATGTGTCCGGATATTTGTGATCATACGAGGTCTGTTCAAAAAAATACGCAGACTGACGTCATAAAACAAGACATACTTTATTCAGAAGTTACACATCTGGGTCCCCTTCAAAGTACTCTCCTCCCCGACGCACACACTTATCCCAACGGTGTTTCCACTTTTGGAAACAGTCCTGGAACGCTTTTTTTGTGATGTCCTTCAGCGCCTTCGTCGCATTTGCCTTTATGTCGGGAATCGTCTCAAATCTCCTTCCTTTCAAAGGTCTTTTGAGTTTGGGAAACAAGAAGAAGTCACAAGGAGCGAGGTCAGGTGAGTAGGGTGAGTGAGGAAGAACAGTGATCGAGTGTTTGGCCAAAAACTCTCGAGTTCTGAGGGATGAATGGGCTGGAGCGTTGTCGTGATGAAACAACCAGTCACCTCTCGTCCACATTTCTGGCCTTTTCCACTCGTCCATTGGCAGTTTTTCCGAGTTTAACACAAAATTTCACAGCAACTCTTTGCTCGTTCAAATCACTCATTCTAAAAATCCGCCAAACGAAAAAAAACACACTTCACAAACAACCGCGTAGCTAATCAACCAATACTGATATTTGCAATCAAAAAACTGCCTTGTAATCAGCGGATCTGTCAGAAGATGGCGACACCAAGCGATTTTGATTGGGACCAACAGGGCCCGCGCAATTCAAACAGTCTACGTATTTTTTGAACAGATCTCGTATAGTGTATGTTCTGAAGCAGACCAGCATTGTCACTTGGGGTGGTCTCCCTTTACTGACAATGTTTGAAACTCAAGATACACTAGTCATATTAGTTACTTATTTCTAGGGAACTGAAATCAATAATGACACTTTAAACCGATAAGCACTCTAAGAAACATAAAAACAATAAAAATTCTTAGCTAAATTTAGATGAGGTCGATCTTTAAAGCAAATAACCACTGTTAATTTAATTACACTTATAATTTGATAACCATGATCATATATTTGTTTTAATAAATATACATTTTAACCTAGTAGCTTAACCATTTAACCGCATTTCACGAATATAGCGAGTAACGGTTATAACGAGCAAAATCTGTTACTCCCAATCTGCTGTAAACAAGTTTGATACTTTAGAAACTTTTTATTAGAAATGAAGCATCCAGTGTCTTAATTGGTTCCTTTAGTGAGTTAAGTTCTGTCTAACTAGAAACCCAACAATTTCACACGAAATATAATAAGTCCCCAGCGAAAAACCATTTTTAGAAATACTGTATTTATTTAGAATCCAACTTACTCATCAGTTTGCCCAGAAGCACTTCATGCTCGTCCGAGATATTTTGCCACAGGAGAGGTTTAATGAAATCGTTCACGATAACAGACGACAGTGCATGGATGTTCGAAGAAATGCTGCTGCTTAGATGAAATGTTAATGAAGATTAATTCGTGATATAAACTATGACGTTTTATAATTTAGAATGTTAAGAACAAGTTCATTTTCTTCGATGACAAATGCGACTACAGAGGTCGTCAGGGGGATCTATGAAAACGATTTGCATATGCAACTGCCGATTGTAGGGCGACACCATGAAGCTGTGCTTCCGGGGTAACGGGCATTTATATAATAATTATCTCCTTGCGCCTTTCAAATAATCAGATTGTGCATCCGAAAATCGCTCCGTTTTGGGAAGGGTACATAACAGCTCTTTCCGACGCAAAATATAGTTATTCCGCTATTATAAAGGCCTGCAAGGAGCGTCGAAGATGGGGATATACAAGGTACTAAACTTTAAAGGTTTAGCTAGAAGTGGAGCCATTCCAGCGTGGAAAAACAGCTCAATCCCCGCCCCTCTACTAGTCGTTCGTAAAGTCCGAGCTCTCGTCACCGGACTTAATATTGCAAACAAGATAGGGACATCTGTTTACACTATTATAAACCAGGACCTACACCTGCAAAAGCGTAAGAAGAGCCGCGTTCACAAACTGTTACCACGCCATGTCAGTGAACGGCGCACCAACTGCCGGAATCGGCCTCGGTGGCTCAGCAGGTTGCGTGATCGCCTCTGATGCCCGAGTACGCGGGTTCGATCCCGGCCGAGGACGACGAGGATTTTTCAGGGGTAAATCCTGAGATCACGCACTTCCTTCGGAAGGGAAGTAAAGCCGTTGGTCCCGTGTAGTCGTTTGCCGGCTGCACGTTAAAGAACCCTTGCGAGGCAAAATTTGCGGCCCCTATAACGCCGTCCTGAAATGACCATAGCAGTTGAAAAGGACGTTAATACCAAACAAACCAAACCAAACCAACCAACTGCCGGAGGCTCTATGAGCGCCATCTAGCCGGTGAAAAATGGAAATAAATCGTGACATTGGACGAAGCATTCATTTATCTCAGTGGCTGCAACAAAACCCGATCAATATTTTACCATCCACGAGGCTCCAAGGACTTTGAAAAATGGCACACTGAATGTAAAGAAACTTTTCCATGGGTCTTCATGATTGTGGCCGGGTACCGATAAATTGGCACTGCGCAAGGTAGGTAGAAAGACCAAGATTAACTCGGCCTAGTGCCAGGCTAACGTTCTAGCACCTATTTTCACCCAGAATATCCCAGCTCTGTACGGGGCAAATGCAAACCGGCTGTGGGTCCATCAGGACAAGGCATAAAGCCATACATCAGCGTCGACAAAGCAGTTTCTTCAACACATGGAGCGAGAAACGGAAATCCATTCTCCTTTCAGGAGATATCAGTGAAGTCCACAGACGCCTCACCTATGGACTTTTGTGCCTTTGAAGTTATGAAAAGGGCCGTGGGAAACCGACATCCGAGTACATTAGAAAGTCTGTCAGGAGGAGTGGTTGAAGATAGTCCAGATGCAGGGCTATCGGATTAAGCACAATCGCTGGTGGCGGAAAGGATTCTCAGCTGGTCACGGACGTGTTTAGCTCGTTTTCATAGATCCCTAACGACCTCTGTAATATTGGGGGATTGTAAGTAAAACAGACGAATGATAACAATTATTCACGGTTCACCTGAGAGCGCCACTGAAACAGCCAGCGATGAAAAGCCCAGGAAAACCAGGTGACGAGCGAAATAGATCCATTACGAACAAAGGCATCAACTTAGAGGACGGTATTAATACAATTTAACAAAAAAATTTTTTTAAGATATTAAAAGTTTTGATAACTTTTTTTGATTTCGTGTTTATACCTGATCTGCTTTTGAAATGCGGCTGGCTTGCAATGGATCGCAGTTCCAATAGGCAGCGTAGACCAGGAGTCCTCCGAAAATCGCTAACGTCATGAAGAGAACAAGGAAGATCATGTTCCAAAACAGAGCGCTACAGTAGAGGAATTACAGTATGTACATTGAATGCGTATAAATAACTGAGAACAGATACGTATAGTTATAATATTCACTTTACATTTGGGCATTCCTGGTAGAAGCCGTCGCCAGATAGCGCTGTACAAAAGCGTGATTAGTGCAATAGTAGAACATCCAAATAAAACTGCCTCCAAACACCAGAGACCAAATCGAGTGACGGACAAATGGATTTAGCGCCGTGCTATCGTAGAAACAGTTAGTCTAAGACAACAAGAATGCTAATTAAATGCAAAACTTAATTTTTTATTTTATTTATTTATTTATTTATTTATTTATTTATTTATTTATTTTTTGCTGTTAATACAATTGAGTTTCTGTAAACCGAAATTCTATAAGATGAAAGCTCCCATAAGTTAGATATTTTTTGTTAAGCAATCGGTTAAGAATTAACCAATTAAAAATAATTAAAAATTTAATGAACATTTTAAAAAGAGTTTAATAAATATGCGAGATATCTCATTTCCAATCTGCCAATCAATTTCGAACATACAGGGTGTCTCAAAATTCCTGGTACAAACTTTGCGAGCTGATAGAGGGTGCAACCATAATCATCTTTTCTCTATAGTGTTTTTAGGGAAACTCAACCCCTGCAAAGATATGAGGGGCTAAAAGTAGGATGCACCGCCTGCAATGTGGCTAACCTGCGTACAGAACAGCTCTAAACATCCAATGACGGTAATTTGAACTCCTCAAAATTTGTCATCCCATTACCTTATTACCGAAATGGTACTGAACTACAATTACTGACACTGATAAATAAGGTTCGAATTGTTTGCATTATGATGAACTCTCCCAAAACATAGGTGTGATATGTTGCTAATTGATTGTCGTCAATGAAGTGTCACTTGATAAAACATAATTAAATTCATCAACCACCCCTATTGCAAAGTCAAGTTCACAATATGTAAATGCATGCAAATTCGAAACCTACCGATAAAATGTTGCTATTACAAACAAGCCTGTCCATTGTGTTGTGGAATCAGTTCTGTCATGCAGCGATTCACAAATGCTGAGATTGCTGACATGCATTAGATTTACGGTGTAGCAAATGGAAACAGCAGGAACGCTGCACGAACTTATCGTCACCAGTTTCCACGTCGAGTACATCCTGACAGCCGGCTGTTTACCAGAATTCACATTCGATTCCGCGAAAATGGAACGTTTCATGTTCAGCGACCCGATGCTGGACGTCCACGAATTGCTCGGCAGGAGTTTGAAGTACTTGAATACTTTGAAGAACACCCATTCAGTAGCACCCGCATGGCAGCGCAGAACCTGGGTATTTCACGAGGTACGGTTTGGCGTGTGCTTCGTGAGAACGGCATGTATCCATTTCGTCATCAACGAGTGCAGCCGTTGCTTCCCCAAGATTATCCGGCTCGAATGCAGTTTGCACAATGGTCACTACAAGAATCGGAAAGAGATCAGCTGTTCCCATCATATGTTCTCTTCACCGATGAAGCCTTCTTTAACCACCACACATGGGCAATGGGCAACTATCGAAACAACCACACATGGGCAATGGCCAATCCACATGCGATATTTTGCCATGGACGTCAACAACAATTTGGGGTGAATGTGTGGTGTGGCATACTTGACAATACGCTGATCGGGCCTTACCTACTACCTCCTCGCCTCAACGGACGAGCAAGCGTTTCTGGAGAAAGTATTGCCAGATTTGTTGGAGGATGTTCCATTAGCTTGTCGACGATTGATGTGGTTTCAGCATGATGGAGCGCCAGCTCATTTCGCTGGTAATGTACGCAATGTGCTTGACAACTTGTCCACCACGTTCGCCCGACCTGTCTCCTCTCGATTTCTGGTTGTGGGTCCACATAAAAACATTGGTGTATGCAACAGAAATCCAAAACATTGATGACCTTACTGCGCGTATTGCTGTTTCAGCTGGTGAAATCCAAGCCCATACACAAATTTTTCAACACACACGCCAATCATTAGTACGCAGATGTGAACTGTGTGTACAGGTTGGTGGCGGAAATTTTGAGCATTTTTACTTTGAATAAAATACGTACTTCTAATCAAGCACTGTATTGTCCATTTCGTATTTCGTTTTTTTGTGTCACATCCAATTACAGTCATTGGATGTTTAGAGGTGTTCTGTACGCAGGTCAGCCACATTGCAGGCGGTGCATCCTACTTTTAGCCCCTCATATCTTTGCAGGGGTTGAGTTTCTTTAAAAACACTATAGAGAAAAGATGATTATGGTTGCACCCTCCATCACCTCGCAAAGTTTGTACCAGGAATTTTGAGACACCCTTTATAATTTGTTCCTAATAAATTTAAACTTATTACATAACTTGTTATTAAAAATTGGTACTATTGAAACAGACGGCGATTAAGTTTACCCTCATGTACATTACTGATAGTTTACTTGGAGAAATTTATTCTGTTGCCTTCGAGGGCTTTTTGCCAAACGGCACCAAATCCGCCCAAGGAAGCGCAACCCACAGCGATGACGGATAACATGCAGCCCAACATCACAAGGATTTGAAAGGCATCCGACCACATCACTGCCTTTATACCTCCCTAGAAATAATTAAAAAAAAAAAAAAAAAAAAAAAACTTAATATTTTCGCTATTTTTGAAGCTTTTAATTAAATTATTAATATGGTAACCTGTATTTAAATCGAAAGAATAATGCATTAATGACATCGGTGCATATTTAAAAAATATTTAATTCGAACCCTGAATATGTGACAAAACGAAAATTACGAACGCAATATCCAATAGCGGGGCCTGTATCCGTAGCCGACGAAAAAGACAGGCCACGGCGCGGAAAAGTCACCTGATCATCCTAGGCTGAATAACAATGTAATCATCATTGTTTCCATCTTGGATTTTAAGAATCAATATTTATTCGTTTGTTGGAAACAATGAAGGATGGATTGTTGCCCGGACCCCGATGATCATGTGACTTTTGAGTGCCCTGGCCCGTAACCACCGAGAGAGAAACAAACGCCTAGCCTGTCTTTCTCGGTGGTCACGCCTGGCCTGTCTCTCGTTAGCCTCGGCCTGAACAGTTCTATGCAACAAATTTAATTCCGACGGAACTCTACAACGACGTAAGGCAAAAGTTGTTGCGAAGGTTTTTCTCAACGACCCGATGTAGATTTCCAAGAAACATTCGCATCCGTAGCGAGATTAAGTTCTATTAGAACATTATTAGCTTTATCTGTGGAAAAAGGGATGAAGATCACTCAATTAGATGTCTGTACAGCATATTTAAACGGTGATATCAATGCAGAAATATATATGCAGAAACCAGAGCTGTTATCAAAAATGCTTCAAAGAATGACTCAAGAAGAGAAAAATGTTAATTTGAAACATAAAGCAAGGGTTATGTTGCAAAATTTACAAGGAAATCATAAAGTATGTAAATTGAAGGCTTTATATGGATTGCGACAAGCAGGGCTTATGTGGAATTCAAAACTGAACACAATTTTAAATGAACTCGGATTGAAAGCAACGCACTCAGATCCTTGTATGTACATTAACAAAAATAAAATGGATTTGTTTGTGCTAGTTTATGTTGATGATATCCTCGTAATCTCAAAAGACCAAGGGAGGGCAGATTTCATTATTAAATGACTATCTGAACACTTCAAAGTCAGAAACCTTGGAGAGGCAAAGATGATTCTTGGAATTGAAATTCGTCAAATTGAAAATGGACTATTCCTGACACAAGAAGGTTATATCCGTGACCTACTTGAAAAATATAATATGGTGGAATGTAAAACTGCGCGTACTCCGATGGCAGCTGGTTTAAAATTGGAACATAAGAAAACCAACGACGAAAATATTGGAAACCTTCCTTTCAAGTCACTCAGTGGTTGGAATCAGACCAGACATTGCTCATACAGTTAGTTTATTGAGCCAATTTAATAATTCATATGGAAATGAACATTGGACAGCAGGCAAAAGAATACTTCGTTATTTAAAAGGTACAATTGATTACAGATTATCTTTCACCAACGAAGAGGAGATTTGACTGGATATGTCGACGCAGATTGGGAAGTAATATTGCAGATAGACATTCATTCGCAGGATTTTGTTTCATATTAAATGGAGCGGCCATTACGTGGGCGTCACAGACGCAACGTTCAGTAGCTTTATCCTCTATCGAAGCTGAAAACATGAGCATATCCGAAGCGGCTAAGGAAGCCGTGTATTTAATTGAATTCCTTAAGGATTGAAAAAGTTTTGAAAAGTCTTCGAAAATAGTCATCTATAATGATAACCAAGGAGCCTATAAACTTGCACGGAATCCTATTTATCATTTTGTTTCTGAAGTATTGCAAAACCACCCTGTGGAATTGGAGCATTTACCTACGGAAATGATGATTGCAGATATCTTTACGAAACCTTTATCTGGACTAAAAGCACAATCAATGTTCAATAGGATTGGGAGTCACTCAATTCAACTATCGTAAACATTTCCGATCTTAATCTGGACAATATTATTGCGTCATTCATGACATATTTTCATCGTATTTACTAATGGCGAATTCGGCTGGCTGCTCTGGCGTGCTCCGGAGCGCTCTGGAGCTCTAATAATTGTTCGGCTGGTTGCTCCTGCTCTCACAGAGCGGCTCCCACAGCGTTCTGCTGGTATTGCTCCTTGCGCCGAGGAGCACTCCTTCGCGCTCTTCCAAAATCGGTGGAGCAGTGTTGCTCTCTGCTCTCGCTTGCAAAATCAAGATGGCTACCTCAGTGATTGAAATCGACGAAATTCTTTCACAATTACTGGATAGCTCTTCATCTGACAGTTCTTCCGATGAAGAAGACGAAGTTTTGGCTTTGTTAATGGCACAACATTCGGAACGGCCGAAAAAAAATTTCAAAAATTGAGAATTTTGTTAATATTGCCGATACATATACGGTTCTATCTTTCTGTTATAATTAGAGCTCGTACTCTAAGCACTTATTATGAATATTCCACATAATAAATGCATGAATAAATAATACACTATTAATAATAATAGTTTTCACATTTTATTTATTTATTTTTTATTTCACAGGAAACCACATAGACAGTCAAAAAGCTTATAAATATTTTAATTTCATAACTTCAATATATTTTCTGTATTTGAAATAAGAGCTAAAAAAAATACAAATATACTTTCGCTATCATTTTTTTCAACATTCCCTTTCATCCATGATTTATTACACAGCATTCGTTAAAAATTTACATTCTGTGAATAAAAATTGACAGTAATTAACGGTTAATTATCAAATTAACGGTAATTTAATAATTATAATAAATAGTTATGTGGATATTTTTCCTTTATAAATTAATAGAAAGCATAAAATAAATATAACTTAAATTACATATATATTGAAGTATTTCTCCTGAATTTCTTCAACTCCTGAATTTCTTTAACCATCTCGTATAATATTGGCCTTTATATATTTTTTATTTTATTTAAATTAATTTTATTTTATTTTTTCTATGAATTTATAAAGGAAAAATATCCACATTACTATTTATTATAATATATTCCTTTTACTTAAACTACTTAATTTAATAATTAATTTACATTGCTGCCTTGGATAAAAATAGTATTGCTAGAGTGCGTTGCCTCTAGACGAGTTTGGAGCACTGCTAAAACAATGTTCGTCTGCTCCAAGATTTGTTGATGCTCTCGGCCAGATTGATCACGTGACTCGAGCAATCCCTTTGCACTCTGGGAGCAGCCAGCCGAATTCGCCATAAGTGAATGTATACATTGTTTAATATATATTGTTATCCTTAAGCATGCAAGAACACTGTTGTGCGTATTAATTAATTACATAAAAAATTCAAATTCATCTTCTCAATGTAAAAACCTATTTTTGTTGGTCTGCTAAATAAACCACACTCTGCCACTTATAACATTTTTTGTAAATTACATTGTTATAAAAATCTAAACTTTCATTGCTGGGATGGCAACTACCGCCTGTCTTGAAAATGCAGTACCCCTCATCCGGTTGCCATGACAACCGATTGTTTGTTTAAACAAAATGGCGGACAGCGATGTGTCGACCAAAGTGGAACAACGAGTAATCAAGTTTCACCTAACTGCTTCTCGTTGCTTGGAAATGTTAGTTCCCAGTCCTTAATTCATTAGATTTAAGCTTACTCGGCTCGCCCCTCCTTTCACCATGTGCCATTGGCTTTCTCCTTTCTCTCGTGTGGCTGTTTTCCTCACAACGAAATTGTGAAAGCATCTGAAATTCATCAGAGACTTGGTTTGGTTTCGTTTGTTTGGTATTAACGTCCTTTTCAACTGCCATGGTCATTTCAGGACGGCGTTATAGGGGCCGCAAATTTTGCCTCGCAAGGGTTCTTTAACGTGCAGCCGGCAAACAACTACAGGGGGTCAACGGCTTTACTTCCCAGAGATTTCAAAGACAGTTCACCGAGTCATGTTTGTATCGATCATCCGTCTTTGCTTGGTACCAAAAGTTTGAAGGAGGGCGAGAATCCACCGGCAATGAACCTCATAAGGCAAGGCCAGCAACTGCTGTCAATGGTGGCATCATCTCACGAACTGAGCTGATAAGGACATCAGCTGGATACATGTCCGAAAATTGGCTTCAATACTGAACATTAGCACTGGCAGTGTGGAGACCATCATTCACGATAAGCTGAAATTCAACAAGATCTGTGCCAGATGGGTCCCTAAGCAACTCTCCGAGGATCACAAAACTACCCGGGTAGAAATTTGTTCCGTGCTGCTGCAGGCATGTTGTGATCACCGACGAGACATGTATTTATCACCATACTCCTGAAAGCGTGCGAGCATGGAGTGGCGACACACTGACTCACGACGACCCAAGAAATTCGAGATGACATCGTCGGCAACGAAAGTGACGGCGACTGTATTCTGGGACATTAAGGGTATCATTCATGTCGATTTTCTGAAAGAACGTCGAACCATAAATGCACCCTACAACACTGACATTTTGAGGACGTCCCTGAAGCCCCCAGTAAGGGAAAAGCTACCAGGATTCCTTACTAGTAGTGTTTGTTTTCTGCAAGACAATGCCAAACCACACACAGCCAAATTGACTATGGACACACTGACGGAACTCAAATGGGACATCTTACTACATCCTCTATACAGGCCGGTTCTCTCTCCTTGCGACCACTGAAAGAGTTCTTGGGAGGGCAGAGGTTCTGTCCAATGAGGAAGTAAAAAAGGCTGTCCTGACGTGGTTTCGACATCAGCCTGAAGATTTCTACAGAACGCTTCCAGAACGCTGGAAAAAATGTGTAGAAAAGCAAGATTTTTTTGAGATATAATCGGCGTATATGTGTGCATGTATATGTGTGTGTGTGTGTGTGTGTGTGTGTGTGTGTATTTTTATAGTTGCCTGATTTTATAAAAAATAAAGTTCAGGTCACATTTGAACGCCCCTGGTAATAAAGTTTTTATTGCATTAATAGTAACCTAACGGTTAAAAAATCTTTACTTATTATTGAGATTGTTTTATTTTAATCCAATTCTTTTTATTTACCACCCTTATATTAGCTCGCTCTTGGATCTTGTGAGATGGTACGGAAACTTTCAGTAGAATTTTGAGCACTTCCGCTTTACCATTCGCTCTTAAATGTTGCATACAGGTTTGTTCCAGATGACAACACATTTTAGCAAATTTTCTTTCCAATTTCTCTTTTTTTCCCACAAAAAAATTTAAATAGATTCATTTTTCCTGCATGTCTATGAAGTTTTGTTTGCGTGGAGCAGTTTGTGACGTCAGTATTTGTTTTGCCAATAAGATTGTTTCTTCTAAGTCATAAAACTTAAACTTTCATTTTGAGAGTAAGGGTGGTAAAAAATGCTTCATTTTTCTCTCTTTACTTATTATTATTTAATTTAACCTTTAATCTTATTGAAGTTTCATTGTGATTTAGTAATTAAAAATAATTTTAAACAAGTCAGGCAACCGAAACGCCCAGGACCGATAGGATTTTAAGGCATTCGTAAACAAAAAGGAAAGTATTTGAATTTCTAAAGAAGTCTTTGGTTGTTGAGAATTAGATGAAGTTGCTAAGGAAGCCTCTGGTTGCTAAGCAAGGTATACTTCTAAGGGAAATGCATAGTTCAAACTGATTAAAACTATCTGAAAAGTTTAATGCAGAAAGTAGCAATTCTCTATAGATCAAAACATATAAGCATCCTTTAACGTAGAAGCATTCCAGTTTAATGAAATAAGCGTTAATTTTTGAAGCGTTCTGTGTAAGAAAGAACTATAAACAATTGCTAACGCTTTTCTACGTAACCATGTACTATTGAAGCGAACGATTAGCTACTAGCTATTGTTAAATTCTGCAGAACACAAATTAACTCTTGATAATACAAGAACATAAGTAATTACATGCCATATCTTAGCATTGAAAGTTTCCAATGGTTCAATAATGGTATCATTAAAACACGCATCATGGGACCAATTTCGACTATCATTAATCTTACGTTACATTCATTGATGGCACGTCATTCCAAGTCGTTTGATATATTACATGCCATATTTTAGTATTGAAAGTTCCAATGAACCCTAATGGGTCCTCTAAATCAGCTGCCTTGGAACCAATTTCGACTATCATTAATTTTAGGATACATTCATTCATTACACATCATTTCAAGTTGTTTGATATAGTACATGACATATCTTAGCATTGAAAGTTCTAATGAACCATAGTGGTTCCTCTAAATCCAGGTTCCTTTGAACCAATTTCGACTGTCATTAATTTTATGTTATATTCATGCATGACATCATTCCAAGTTGTTTGATATATTACATGCCAAATCTGAGCTTTGAAAGTTTCACCTGAACCATACTGGTTCCATAAAACCACATACCATTGAACCTATTTCGACTATCATTAAGTTTACGTTAATATTCAATCATGACATGTTATTTCAAGCTGTGTAATATAATACATGCCATATGTTAGCATTGAAAGTTTCTAATGGACCATAATGGTACCACTAAACCACATACCCTTGAACCAGTTCTGACTGATATCGACCATCAAGGAAGACGATCACGTGCCTTCACTTAATTCACAAGCCTTTTCTCTGCTTAAGCTATGCAATGCCAAAGAGAGAACAGCTTTTGGCAATGCACAGGCCATTTATACATGGAATTGTAAAGTGAAAAACGTGGTCCCCTATATTATTTTTGACCTTCTAAACCGGAAGTAGTTCACCGATTTTTTCCACCTACGAACTCAGTCTTCCGATTTCCCTAAGTTGTCGAATGGCGAAAACGGAAGTCGAAAATTCGGAAGCGTTCGAAAGCTAGAGCACCAACAGACAGACAGACAGACAGACGGACGCATATTGTGAAAACATAAGTACAGTCATCAAAGGGAAATAATCCACACTTGAATTTTACTCTAAGTTTTACCGTCTCAATATTAATTTATTTTTAATAATTTAATATTACATTTAGAGTTAATATTATTAAGATTATTAAATTTAAATAATTATAATTAAAAAGATATTAAAACAACGCATTAGCATGAAACGTACTATTATTAAAGTATTAAACTCGTGTGGATTATTTCCCTTTGATGACTGTACCTATCGGTCCTAATACTTTGGTCGAAAATAATATTTGTATACATTTTAATGTTTAATTTTATTGATAATTAAATAAATTGTCGCATATCACTAAGGGAAGTAAACGCCAGTTTTCACTATTTCAAAATGGCCGAATGTAGCTAATTGACAGCTGTAATCCCTTCCCGTTCTTGAGGCAAAAACTTTACACACACCGACGAGAGTGCAATTACGGTTAATCTCTGTTAATCTGTTAATCTCTGTGGCAAAATCATGACTCCGTTGATGTCACTGGAGTCACTTTATAAGAAGAGTATCGCAATCGTCTTGAGCGATGCCATTTTGAGTTTAATTCTTCTCTGCATACAAAGGGCAGTATAGAGATTACGTTGTTTTGTGAACATTTTTGAAAGTATTCAGGCCGCATTTCGAGTAAAATGTTATGTTGTAATATTTTACGATTTGTAAATTCACTTAATACAATAGGATTTTTTAATATATTTAACGAGGTAAAAATAAAAGATAACTCTACTGCTCAAATTAAATTGCTACATCACTTCTTTTTTTTTAGGTCATCAATAACAAAATATAATCTGTATTTCGTTAACTTATAAAATTTCATAAATTTAATATTTATTTCAAATGAATGTAGAAAGAATTTTAGGTTTTACGTGGTATTTATGAATTTGAAATTAAAAAAAAATAGACAAGTTAATATTTATTTTTTTCTTTTTCATTTTCACATCGTTTTTGGACTGCTTAAATTAAATCTCAATGATATATTTCATTTAGAGTGGACAGGGCCGGCCCGGTGGCCGAGAAAGCTGGGGCGTAGGCTTTTCAGTTCTCGAATCCGTTGGGTCGCGGGTTCGAATCCCGCCGTGGGCATGGATGTTTGTTCTTCCCAGTTGGAATGTAAAACATTAATTTCTCTTTTCTACTGGATTTAGTGCAGTTTCCCGCGCAACAATTTGGAATGATGGCCCGGATAAAGCAAAAGCCAATTGACGAAATTATTCATCTCTAAACCTTAGGAAAACTTTGTTTATTATTAATACATGCAACTACTATCGATAAAATAGTTTTTGTTTATCGATTGAAACTTACTAGTTGTTGATTAAAGTCTCAAGTGCTCCCAAGTAAGTTTCAAAGCTCACTGAAGTGCATAGAAACGATTAGCAAGCATTCACCCGGGAAAACTCAAAATGGCTGCGATTATGCCACATGATACCGAAAAGCCAATCAGAAGCCTTGCGGCATAGTTCACTCAAATGCGGTACTCTTCCTATAAAGTGACTCTAGATGTCACCAAGATGAACGCTCCCCTATTGGAAATCCCGTTCGGAATTTTCGTTTCTTGACACATTAAGACCTCCGCACACTAAGCGACTAAAAAGAAACAAGTTACAAACTTAAATTGTCAGTCACTTGCTAAATAGTTGCCGCCCATGTATTTCAATTAGCATCCGCACACAACGTTACTAGTTGGTAACGCATCGGTGATCAATCAGCCCGCAACTCGACATGCAGAGTCGCTCAGCGATTTATTTCTAGTTTGTTTTGTAAACGGCAAAAATGATAGAACAATCCTTGAATTTAATCTAGATCCTTGAATTTAGACTAGACAACTCTTGCAGCGACAAACGCTCTGCATTTTATACTTTTTTCAATGTCGGGGTGAACTCAGTACCTCTTTTACTTCTGCTAGTTTTTCCTTTTTCTATTTTAATAACAAAGGATAATATCTTTATCACTTGAATCACTAGACATTTTTAACACGAAAATAACAATAGCTTTAATCGCAATAATAAAATTATAATTTATACACAATGTTATAACAAAGCCGCGATATTCGAGAAGTGACTTCGCACGTGTTCCGCGGGTAAACGAAAGCACGATAGTCACTGAATTTTAAAAAAGTTTCAGTAGCGTTGTGTGCGATTCATAGTTGGTAATTAGTTGATGAGTTAAGTTTCTTTTTAGTCGTTTTGTGTGCGGAGGGCCTTAGGGTTCGAATTAAAAATTTTTAAATATGTCACTATGTTATTAATGCGCTAATCTTTCGATTTTAAATAAAGTTGTATGTGATCGTAGAGTTGTCTTTTAATAAATTTTTACATATTAATTCTAGAACCCCAAATCGATGTTTAATTTTATTATTTTTAAAATTTTAAATGTTGTTTTCGAATTTTATAAATTATCCAAAAAATAACCCAAAAAAACAAACTGTTTTTAAACCAACAAACTCTAAGAATGATAGGATAGCAATTAATGAGATTACGCCATTATTATTTTAAATTTTTTAATTTTTTTTTAAATTTATTTATTTATTAGAATTAGTAAACTAATACGTCCATCCAAGGCCTGTATGGCTAGAAGCCGACGAGTTGGGTCCCTGGATGAACCTGGATTAACGACTGCTGTATGATGGTCACAGCAGCCAGGGGGGGTAAAGATCGTGAATAGCCGTGACTAGCCGTGCCTGATGTTGCTTAACTTCACAGAAGTTGTGTTTCAGTGAAAGCCCACCAGGCCACGGCCTCCCCCTTTATTAATATTATTATTATTAATATTATTGTAAAGCACACCTTAGGTGTAATAAAAGGTTTAGGTTTAGTCATAAAAACCACGGTAGAATATCATGAAGAGCTGGAGATTATACTCCATTGTTTCCATCTGCATAATAGATTTCCAATTGTCTTTTAAAATGGCGACAGGAATTTTTACATGTTGAGGCTTCGCATTTTACAGCCAATGTACGTATTTCAAATGGAAGATCATTCCAATATTGTATTGCATTATAGGGAAAGTGTTGATCTCTATATTTAGATGTTCTTAACGGTACTTGTAGCAGTCCATATCTAGTCTTTCGGCAATTATTTCCCTCGCAAAGCCATTTTCTGACATAAGCCACCGGGTGATTATTCATTCGCAAGGCATTGGCTAGTTTATTCACTATGCCAATCTTCCGAATACTATCTAGTGTAGGTATTTTATACTTTGTACAGATATTAGTTATTGTATCGTACTTGGTTAACTTGAAGGCTGCGCGGATCACTTTATTATACGCTACCTTAATACGCTGGAAGTTAACTTTATTTGAGCTACTCCAAAACACTACACTATAGTCTAATATTGACGTATTACTGAGCGGATAAAGCGAATAGGACAGCTAACACCGAAAACAGTTAGATGAACAATGGGAAAGTTGTCTCAATGCTGCCAATAGCACACAATTTCCGCTTCATCCACATTCATTCTCTTCTTCACGCATACGCATACCAGCCTCAAAAACCACTTTTAGCACTCTTCACTTCCTCTATCCTTGGCGTACGCTCCCGTATTTAACCTTCATGTAAATTCCATTTAAACTTAAAAAATACGTCTAAAATTACGTTAACTGAACTCATTAATATTAAAAGCGAAATATAATAAACGAAAACTTATATAAACGAAATTTTCTTATTGAAACGAGAAACTAAGATAGCATCTTACCATCACTGTGTATAATATACAAATAACACCTAGCGACAAAATGCTCATCCATAAGTTTAAACCCGTGACTAAAAGAAAGGAAAAATAAAAAAATCATATTGAAGACGATTAAACAACATCCATTTCCAGAGCTGTCAATTAATAATTGCATTCGTATACCTTGATTTACTGCTAAGGCCGGGGTATAGAGTATAACAGAAGTCATTAGGATCTGCAAATATTAATGAATTTCTTTCATTTTATATTTCAATAATATCTGATATTTCAAATTTGAAGAAATAAATAAAATATATATAACTTAACAGTTTGGAGAATAAATATACTGGATCCTAAGCGGCGAATTGTTTTGTCGAACCTCTTTTCAAGATACTGGGTAAAAACAAAACAAAAAAAAAACAAAAACAAAGTTGGAACGAATTAATTATCTCATAATTTATCCGAAGCCAGTCGGTTCCTAAAAATTATATATTATAAAGCAACACTGATTTACAATCAATACAGTGATAGACGAGATAAATACATTAAACTGGTATTACCTTACGTCTATTAATGTTCAGTGTGTTAGAAATACAGGTTTAAAAATTGAGCTGTATACAAAAGTTGATTATTTCTTTGGAGTTATTTTGCAATTTAACGGACGATAAGTAACGAAAAAGCACAGAAAATTCTTATCTTATTTCTCTGTGTTGATCATGACATGTCAGTCATGTGTCAACTTGCATGACTAATAAAAAATTTCTAACTAAACTTATCGCACTTATTATTAAATAATTTATATGGCAATTGTTCTCGAAAGAATCCAAAAAAAATCTATAACTAGAAAAGACAGAATTCGTGGACTATCCTAAAATGAAAAAGACAATGTGGCTAAGACTGACGTTCTCGTCCCTTCAGATCGGTGTGGCAAGCTGTGTTAGACCCGAACTATGACGTTCCGTAATAACGAAACGTGAACTAGGAAACAGAACCAAGGTCTCTGTTTTCAAATCTATCTTTGTCTGTATTCTTACCTATGGTTCATGAGTCTTGAGTATTGACCGAAAGAGTGCGAGAGCGAGTTCAAGCGGGCGAAATTAGATTCCTGAGAGAGTGGCAGTATTAACCTACTATACAGGGTGTTTCATAATTGGTGTCCCGTCTTTAGGTCCAAATAACGGCTCAAGGGGAACAGGTGGGGGGAAAATGAATATTGATTATTTGGTTTTAATGTCCCCTAATTCCGAATAAAAGCATTTCGCGTCCCTGGGGGTGAAGGGGTAAAATTTGAAAATTTTAATTTTGTAGGAGTAGGGATAAAATTTGAAAATTTTAATTTTGTAGGAGTAGGGGTAAAGTTTGAAAATTTTAATTATGTGTTATTTAGAAAGTTGTAAAGCATCATGTAAAATGTGGGTTTAGCAAAAAACCCGGTGAAAAAATCTCATGCCTTGCCCCCTTTATCGAGTGGAGGACATGCGCCTGATGGCGGAAGATCGCGAGCGCTGGAGACCCTCCATAGGGCTGCTGTCACCGCGACATAATAAGAACATACTGCTCCTATTGATAAAATTTCAAAATTAAATAAGTGTCCTAAACTTGTATGATTTTTTTTAATAATCCAGCCCTTCACAAAGTTGTATTATAGCGAGAGAATAAAATACACTTTTTTAATTATTTTTAAAGCAATGATATCATGAAATGCCTATTCCAGACTCCGTCTCTCCAGATGCGTGATATCATTTAAGTAAGACCCTGCATTTAATAATGTCTATTATGTGACAAAGCGACTCCCCTATAAATGTCATTTCTTTAGGATTTAATCACCTCGTAGGCGCTCGTTACTTCCAGCGTGAAGTACACAGGTACATAGACGAAAGCAGCCACTGGAATAGCGATGACATAGCTGACGACAATATACCAGAAACCTGTGTCATGGTAATAGACTTCGCTGGCCGTGCCAAGGATCATGATGGCGTTTATGAGTGAGCCCAGAAGTGAGAGTGCGGTGGGAACGACTCCCATGCTTCGGTCGCCCATGTAATATTCTTTGGTAGTCCTCTGTTTGCCTCCCGTACATTGGTAATAGAAGCCGATGGAGGCCGAAGCGACCAAGACTCCGGCAATCACCACATAGTCCCATGGGTGAAGACGATGGGAAATATCTAGAGATGAGAAATCCATTTAACCAGCGATATCTAAAATAAAAAGAAAACGAACCTGTTCAGAAAGCAAGCTTGACTTGAATATTATTTTGGAATGGATTGCTCTTAAAAGTATTTGGAATAAATATTATCTGATATTTGAGTTCATTTCTTCTGAACGAGCTGACTTTTATCACGTCGATTTTCAATTAAACAAAAGATCTAAAATTTATTCATACGAAAAAAGCGTGGATACAAATAAACAGTCAAGTCATATTAATGTGACCGCCTGCTAATAATCGGAATAACCACCATGTGCAGCTGGGACAGCAGCTAAACGGGCTGGAAGTGGCTCAATGAGGTGCTGGAAAGTGTTCACAGGGATATTGAGCCATGTTGACTGCAGTTCAGTTGGCATCTATCCATGGAGCTAATAACATGATCGAGGTGGTCCCATTGATACTCGATTGGGTTTAAGACCGGGGAATATGGGGGCCAGCGAAGTACAGTAAAAAGTCTTCTGTATGCTCTTCTTATCACAATTACAGCTGTATGAAATGTCGCATTGTCGTGCTGGAAGAAGCGATGCACACGTACTTAAATCGATTCATATTGCCATCCACAATGAAGAATCACACAGAAATGATTCACCAGATCATAACGTTGCCTCCGCCAATTTGTTGCTGTTCACAAATAGTTGAAGCGTGTTTGTTTTTCTAACATTTCTCGCCGTATACGTCAACGTCCATCCGTTCGATGGAGCAAAAAAGGTGATTCATCTGAGAAGGCAACCTTTTGCCAATCAGTGGATGTCCAGTGTCGGTACAGCCGTGCAGATTCTAGCCTCTTCCGCCGATTGCACAGTAGTTAGCTGTCACTATCCGTCTGCTGCAGAGCCCCATAAGGAGCAACGTCTACTTGCGGTAAGCCCCCTGGTTCATTTGGGCAGGAATTTGCTCCACTGAATCAAGTCGATTCGCCCGAACCCACCGCCGTTTCCCTCTTTCATCTATGGCTCGTGGAGTATCACGATTTCCATTTGGCCATGCGCGGTAAACTTTTACCACAGCAGTATGCGAACACTTCACAAACTTCGCAGTTTCTGAAATACTGCACCCTTGGCCCGAAAACCAATAGTCGCTCAGATAAATACGTCTGATAAATCGCTCCATTTCTGTATTGTAACAATTGAAATGTTTTTCGACTGCTTACTACTACTGCTTGCAACACACGTAAATACTCACCTAATATGCTGATGACAAGTCATTTATTGCCTCATTTATTTGTGCCTCCTGTGATTGGTTATTTAGTGCTGACATCACAAACAGGAGTTGGTCATATCATAATCATAGAAGGGGCTTCTCTGATTATGGTCATATTAATGTAACTCGACTGTTTAATTTGCCACAATAAAAAAATAAAGGGACTGCCAAGTGTTATTTCAATTTTTGACAGTGTTCTAATTTGAATTTAATGAACATTATTTCTTTTATAAAGAAGTTTTAAAAATAAGCCAATATCAAAAGGCAAAGGCTTGTTATCGGGGTGGAAAAAAAAAACACAATGGGTATAATTTTTTCTCGTATCGTACACTCTACGGCCAAAAATCTGGTGATAACAGCATGCAAATTGAACACTGCTGGCACTTACACATGACAACGTGGAGTAATCCAGAACATGGTGGCGCCCACGTACAGTCGGGTGCAAAAAGGTTTTTACTGCTCCATAGGAGCTGAGCTTACTGGATGTTGATCGGTACTTGTACTGAGAGTCAAGGCAGATTAGAATGGACCTGTTCCTTCTGAATGAAAATAGAGTAGCAGGTATACGCCTGGGATGTGCTCGTCGCGTGCTCCCTCCTGACAATAATAAGCGATAGCGGCTGACATCAGTGTCGTTAAAGTCTCTGCCTACTGCCTCGAATAGCAGAGTTCGAATCCGATTTGGATATATATATTTGTTCATTATCGCGTTTTTGATTTCTTTTAAGTTTTAAGCAGTGTATGTAAAGAACGCCATAAACAGATTAAATTTTTTTCATCCAAGTGTGCAATTTGATCTGTTTACTTGAGGGTTTAAAAAACTTTTCATCCCTAGTTTGCGCATTGGATTTTACAAAGACATTGATATAAAGAAGTGCAGAAAAGTCTATCATCTTCGCTTTCTTCAATCATCTGCTTTTTTGGTGAATTTAAGTAAGTTTATCTGCCAGTAAGACCACGGATAAAATAAAAGAACATCCACAGTTGTTATTTGTCATATCTTGTTTTATTCTATATTTTAGTTTTTAATAAAATCTACACCAATTCATATCAATCTTACTTTTACAAAAATCCTCTTTAAAACAGAAAACCATAATTTATATCTAAAATTCCTTCCCCTTATTTCCCAAGGAAATAAAATGCAAATAATCAAAAAAAACATAATTCTAATTACGTATAATAAGGAAAAAAAATTCTTATAGCAGGATAAGTTATTCTCCCTAGTAAACAACTTAACAGTACCAGAAAGATAAATTTCTTTTAAAGTTAATTTCTTTTCGTCCTTATGGGCGACAATTGTTAATAATTAAAACAAACAAATAAATAAATACTATTTGATTTAATAAATAAAATAAATAAAAACAATATTAACTAAATTTTAGATGTCATCGATCAAAAATAGGATTTCTTTAAACTCATCATAGAAAACTTATTTCCTCCGACGGAATATTTGTGAATGTCGAATCTCTTAATGGAAAAATTTCATTATTTTAAGCACTATGTTTGCTTTTGCCACATAAGAATTGGCATTGCATACCTGTGATAGAAATTATTCATGGACTTATTAAAATGTTCTTCTTAATTCCTCTGCAGACGTTCAACGATTGTCTTCTTCTGTCTCTCAAGCACGTAACAGTTAAGGTTTTAAAAAAGCACATAGAAAAGAAATCATAATCCATAAAAATGAGATAAGCGAATCTGTACAGTCTTTGATATAGTCAACTCGTTAATCCCTATTACAATAATTCTAAATTTTCGAATTCTAAAGTCTTAAGAGATAGATTAAAACTGAGATAAAATCTCAATGATAAGTTTAATTTCTCATTTTTTCGTTAGCTCGTTTTGAAAAGGTGTGAAGCTAACCTTCATTTTAAAAGCTGTTCAAACACGATAAAATTCCAAATTTCAAATGAATAGCAGTTGGTCTTTAACTACATTTTTCGTAGCGAGATTTCTAAATATGGTATAACGTGAGTAAGGATATTAAGCAGGAAAAAATTATTTGAAGAATTTTTTTGTAGTCAGGATTCAATTAAATGCCAAAAAACCCAGTTGTTTTGTATTGTTACTTCAGGTTCAAATGAAGTATTAAATTTGAAAGTTTCACATTGCATTTAAGAAAAAATATTCATGAATGCAAGTGGTATAAAAATGAACTTAACTGAAAAATTAATTTAATATTCATTTTAGATAAACGAAAAGAATTCTTTTAAATGCTCGCACTGGAATTTTGTGTCCAATTGGGTTCACCCAGGAAAATTCGACATTGCATCCTTAACGTTTCAAAATATAAAAGAAAGGCTATGAGTACTGATTTATTTCTGTCTATATTAAAAAATACTTAACAGATGGATTGAGAGAGTTAAGGGAGTTAAGGAACTCTGTTTACAGCTACATCAGCATCTCTCATCAACATGTAACCGTTTAAATAGAGTGGTATTCAGTGACAGACCGTGGAATCATGTTCTGAATGTGGTTGTTTATATTGATAGTATCAGTATTAGCAGCAAAGATTGGCGTTTCACAATATCAGTTGAGATCTTTAGAATTTTCTAATACGTTTAGATAAACATTATCTATAACTTCTCTAAAGAAAATTACTACATCTAAAACTTCTCTAAAGGAATTTACTAAATAGCAAAAACCGTATGAAAAATAAATTTATTAGCTCATGAGGATAAGTACTCACACACATTTTCAAGAGAAGCTTGAGCAGCTGCACGCCTAGAAGTTGTATTCTCTTATTTGTTTCAGAATAATTTCTTACATCTCTCCAAAGATTTTAATAAAAAAAGAAATAATAATGATTTTTTATTTTATTTATTTATTACTTTTTATAACTACCCCCCTTAAAACGTGAATCATTAAGGCAAGATCGTACATGACGAAAAAGACAGGCCCTGGCCAACACCACCTAGACATAAGGCCTGATAACGGAAACGTCATACATTATGACATCATCATTAATCGACCAAATTTAGGGCTATTATTGATAGAAATAGGATTAACAATGGTCGACTAATGATGATGTAACAATGTATGACGTTTCCGTTATCAGGCCTTATGCAACACCACCTAAAGAGAAGGCCTGCGCACAGAAATTTCATATATTGTTACATCATCATACCTAGTCATAATTTCGGGCTTATCATTGGTAGAAATGCCATTAAAGATGACTACTTATGACGTTTTAACAATGTATGACGTTTCCGCGCTCAGGCCTTGTCTTTAGGTGGTGTTCCCTTATGTCGAGGAGACGTTGCCCTGGCACGGAAAGTCACCTCTTCTTCTTATACTCTGTTCATCGAAAGAAAAACTGGGCGTGTCTAATTACATTTCCGATTTCAATTGTTAGACATTGTTGCTAACAATGTTTAACAATTGAAATTGGAAATTTAACTGGACACGCCCAGTTTTTCTTTCGTTGGACAAAGTATAGCCGAAGCAGCAATGTAACCTTCATTGTTTCTAACAAATGAAAAAAATACTGATTGCTAAAATCCAACATGGAAACAATGAATATTACTTTGTTGCTTGGGCTAAGATGGTCAGGTGACTTTTCAGTGCCAGGGCGTATCTTTTTCGTCGGCTGCTGCATGTACAATATTGTACGTAGCCTACGAAAAAGACAGGCCCCGGCGAGGAAAAGTCACCTGACCATGGTAGGCTGATCAACAATCCAACCTTCATTGTTTTCAATAAACGAAAAATACTGATTCTTAAAATCCAAGACGGAAACAATGATGATTACATTGTTATTCAGCCTAAGGTGATCAGGTGACTTTCCCGCGCCGTGGCAACGCCTCCTATAAAGAAAGCCTCCGCACTGAAACGTCATGCATTGTTACAACATCATACTTTGTTAGTCGGATTTCTACCAATAATAAGCCCTAAATTTGGTCGACTTCGAGGCCAGCGAGATAACAAGGCCTGGAAGCGAAAAAGTCATCTGACCATCGGGGGTCTAGCAACAATCCAACCTTCATTGTTTCCAACAAACGGAAAAACATTGATTGTTAACATCCAAGATGGAGACAATGAAGGTTGGATTGTTGCTAGACCTCCGATGGTCAGGTGACTTTTTCGCTTCCAGGCCTTGTTATCTCGTCGGCCTCGGGTCGACTTATGATGATGTATCAATGTATGACGTTTCAGTGCTGAGGCTTTCTCTATAGGAGGCGTTGGCCGTGACCTGTCTTTTTCGTCGGCTACGCGGCATGTATTAATTTCATCAACCATTGTTCACCCAGCCGATTGTTGACGCAAACACCAAGGGGTGATGGTTCACACGTGCAAGGAAACAAATATATAAACAAAGTCTATTTCATATATATAGATATAAAGATTATTAATTTCTACGTTTTTAAGAGACATAACTCCAGTTTTAGATTTTTTCCATCATCGTGGTACTATTACACGGCTGTGTGTTAAATTTTAACTTTATAGCTTATTTCTAAGTTGCCTAAGAGAAGAATGGAGCCGGACACTGTGGACGAACTTCAATAAAGATAACAGGAAACCACTGATCCACATAAAACTTTTAATCGGACGTATGCGCATTTCGGCTGCCACGCTGCCTTCTTCAGCGTACACAAGCATTTTGATCAATGGAGACTTTGACCTACAACCACCATCATCAAATTCATCAATGGCAGTGATTTTTTCCCCGCAATGTTTTTGTCTAGTCTTATCGAGAAATCTATATAATATGCAATTCATCGTTCATTGTTTTAAGATTTAAGGTTTATTATTAAATAATCCTCAGATTACGTTTATGAAAGTGACAGAACTTAGACGTAAAAGTTTTGTTTTATTCACTTGAACATATGCAAAAGTGAAATAATTGCATACAAATTTCTGCGATATATTATCCATCCAAATAAAAAATTGGACATAGATAAATTGGTGATGATAGAAACGACATATTTTGGATTGTTCACGTTGAAGAAAAATGAGGATAAAAGACGGAAGCAGCAATAAAAGGAGCGAAGGAAAATGGGAAGTAAGAGGGACCTACTTTCGTAGAATTGTGAAGGTCTTAACAGTGAGATGGACGAACGGAAGGAAAGGGAAAGGAAAAATCGTCATCATAATTAGCGCGGGGACATGGTTTTTCCCAAGAGTCTAGAAACTAAAATTAATATGAATACAAATAAAATCGCGTTTGACAAGATTGCATTGAAAGGGATGCATTGCCCTCTCTAATTACAGGGTAAAGTCACATTATTATGACCACTCTCTATGTTTGTCTTCGGGGTTGCCCAGCGGAGGAACTATGTCACGTGTTGGGAATTGGTTAGGTCACTATATGGGGTGTCTCAGAATTCATTGTACAAACTTCTAGGGGAGTTAGTATGGGTGATTTTAAGCAAAAAAGTTCATATGAACATAGGTCCGAATTTGAACGATAACTGAGATATGAACAGAAATAAAAATGCCGCCACCAAGATCAACAAGATCAATATGAATGAATTCTAACGAGAAGTTTCCGAGTTACACAGTCAAAATTGTAACAAGTGCTAGTTAGTACTCACAAGTGAGCACGTGTTATGATGTTGAATGAGTAACTCGGAAACTTCTTGTTGGAATTCGATCTAATTTTAACGGTATACACAGTCTTATGTACCCTGTTATTTTCCCAAATTTCATTAACCGAGGCTTTACAGAACCTGAGTTATTAACTTGTTGATCTTTGTGGCGGAATTTTTATTTCTGTTCATATTTCAGTTATCGTTCAAATTCTGACCCATGTTCGTATGAACTTTTTTGCTTAGAGTCATCCATACTACCTCCCCTAGAAGTTTGTACAATGAATTCTGAGACACCCTGTATATGGTAGGTTTCCACTATGTTAAAAGCATATCACTCATTGCTGCAATGGATAAGAAACGTGATTTATCAGATCTGGAAAAGGGGATGATAATCGGCTTTCGGGCCAAGGGTGGCAGTATTTCGGAAACCGCTCAGTTTGTGAACTGTTCTCCTGCTGCTGTAGTTAAAGTGTACCATGACTGGGAAAATGGGCCCGTTCGGAATAAACAGTATGAGAACTGTGGAGCATCACGTGCCATTGATGAGAGAAGTGAACGTCGGCTGCGAAGGTGTGCGAAGGCCAACTGAAGAGCTATAGTGAACCAACTTACCGCACAAACCAACTAGGGTGCTTCCAGACATGTCTCTAAAACCACAGTATAGAGGACCATGCTACGTATGCGCCTCCGCAGCAGACGGATAGTCACCGGACCCATGCTGACGAAGGTTCATCGCCAAAGACGGCTTCAATTTGCCCAACAGTACAGAAACTGGACCACTTCTGACTGGAAAAAGGTTGCCTTCTCTGATGAGTCACAATTTCTGCTCCACAGAAGTGACGGCCGTTGGCGGGTGAGGCGAGAAACCTCCGAGAACAAGCATCCTGCAACCATTGTTGGACGAATTCTGGCGGCAGCGTCCTAATGGGGGGTGTTCTCATGGCATTGTCTGGGCCCACTGATACCTGTGGAAGGCACTCTCAACCGATTTGGTTATTTATCCATAATTGCAGATCAAATACACCCGTACATGGCGACTGTCTTTCCAGGGGGGGATGGCACGTTCCAGCAAGACAATGCGACGTGTCATACGGCTGCAATTGTTCGGGGGTGGTTTGAGGAACACGACCAGGAGTTCCAAGTACTACCCTGGCCCCATAATTCCCCAGACCTCAACCCAATCGAGAACCTTTGGGATCACCTCGATCGTCATGTGCGTGCTATGGAACAACCATAATGGTATCGGATGCTTTACAGTCTGCATGGCAACAGCTACCAGTAGAAACCTACCAGAATCATATTGACTCTCTCCCACGCCGTCTAGCTGCTGTCCGTGCCGCTAAAGGCAGTTATTCGGGATATTAGCTGGTGTTCACAGCTGATACGTTTGAGTGAACCTAGCACTGAGTAAGAACTGATGTGTATAGGTTAATAAGTATTGTCGGACAAGGACCTTTGATTATAGTAGTAGATGATGATTATAAGAACCTTATGTAAATTGATTATCGTACAGATTAAAATTGAATAAATGGCGTGTTATGAGCTTAATTGTCGCAGTGTCGGGTCGTTCATCGTATGTTTGGTCCCGAACCCTTAGCGACTTTCACCCCCTCACTGTTTGCATTCGCTTGAGTGATTATAATACCTATTGTGGGGGTGGGGACCCGCTACAATGTATTGTACAACTCCATTCAGGCCTATTTCTTGTAGCTGCTTGAAATTTTCCGCATATTATTTATTTATTTTATTTTATTTTATTTATTAGTACTGGTAATCCAATACGTCCATCCAGGTCCTGTATGGCCTGAGGCCGATGAGTTGGGTCCCTGAATGGACCTGGATTAACGACTGCTGTATGATGGTCACAGCAGCCGGGGGGATGAAGATCGTGAATCACGGATGGTCGCCCATCCAGTGACTAGCCGTGCCTGATGTTGCTTAACTTCATAGAAGTTGTATTTCAGTGAAAGCCCACCAGGCCACGGCCTCTCCCCCCCCCACCCCTTCCGTGGAGGAGGGCTTCACTTTTACTGTAAGCCAGCTGCTGCACAAGCTGCAAGCATATGTCATGCTCTCCAGGAGTATGCCCCATTTTTTCGGTGGTTATCTCTCTTCTAAATGTTCGTAAGCAATGGAACAGACACATGAGCATTTTAGCTCTAGGAAAAAACATTCCTTTCAAAAAAGTCTTTGTTGTGACGGAACATATGACATAATAATGAAGTTATGCCTCATATGCCCCGACACTACAGATATGCCCGTATAACGAAGGAGCATATCTGTGTTGTTCTAAACTCTTTTATTAAATTGTACAATAATGAAAAGCGGTCGCTAGCATTTTATAATTTTACAAAACATGTGGAGATCGCACAGGGTAAAAGGGAATTAAATCGCGTTAATGAAAGGGGGGGGGGAGAGCAAACAGGGCCTGACCATTTATATTTTATTAATATATCAATCTCATAATATCTGGGTAATATTCAGTAAACGTAAAGAACAAGTTTTCAAATAAAGGTAGTTTAGTTTTTTTGAAAATTATCCACATCCTGTTGGATTTCATAACCCTATTTTTAAAGTCGACTTGACAATTTCTATCATAAGACTTTTTATGTTGAAAAAATAATATATACTTATTTTATGAAAGTAAGTAAAGAATGATCGAAGAGGATTCTTAAAAATTATTTTATAACTTCAACAGGTTTTAATATAAACAAAAAAATTATAAGAAAAGATTATAAAACTGACTACATCTGCTATCGTACAAAACTGTTTAAATATAGGAATTTAATACTCAATATAGTAGAGCCGTTATCAATAATTATAAAAACCTTCCATCCCCCGAAATATAAAAATCCTATATCCAATATTTACATTTAAAATGAAAACCATCCCATTATCTAAAAACCCTTGAGCAGCACTTTAAAATATATACAAAATATATGTTTGAATTATATACAGAAATATACAAAAATATACATTTAAAATCAAACCATAGATTAATATAAGCTGCACTGTTTAAAATCCTGATAATTTTAGCACTTGACTAAAAATTCGGAACTTGACTTGTGGAAATGTTACACCTTGCAAGTGGCGAAGAATCCGTTTTATACGATAGAAAAATGTCCTAAGTCCAAGATATATTCCAACAAATGTTATCTTTGAAGTCAGTTGAAGAATCATAAATAAAAATAAAATTTCATCATTTTCACCATGATTAACGTTTTCGAGGTCATCTATACCTCATCGTCAGATCGAATGCACAAATCCCACTCTCCCTCCCAAAACAATGAAGTAAAAAAAGAAATTTAAAATTAAAAAATTACACAATCGAAAAAATTATAAAATCAACCAATCAGGGCTTAAGTCGTACGATTATATAAGTCTTTATATATAATCATATTCTTCAACGTTAAATATACCTAACATTTTATGATCGAAGAGGATTTTTCTCATGCCAAACCTCAGATGTTTAAATAATTGATGAAAAATAGGAAAAAAAATTCCACAGCCTGGGTTCGAACCAGGAACCTTCTACTCACCGTGCAGAAGGTGCCCCTTCATCAGGTGCAGAAGGCGAGCCTTATTTTTCAACATTTATTTTATGTCCGTCATATAAGAAATAAAATGCGTGACCTAACACGACGCCTTTCAATACCTAATTAGAAACATGGTTTCCCGATATACTTAAACTTTAATTAGCCGGGGAAGAATTATAGTTCCCTTAAATGAGCAAGTTACTGCCGTTGGTGGCTACTCGAGAAAACCAAGATTCTTAAAGACGGGAGATTACTGCCTATTTGGGATGCAATAAAATGATCCCAAGCTATTGCATAGGATAAAGGAATTCCCTTGAACCAAGCTTCGGAGGTAAAGAGCTCAAGTAATGAAAATAATTAACGGAAAACAACGTTGATCTGAGAATATATGGGCACTTTATACTTTCAGCATTCTTATGCTGAAGCTTTCTATAGGGTTACCAGATACAAGTAAAACTTTTGAATTTAAAAGGAATGAAACTTTAAAGCGTGGCATGACAGATATACAGGGTGTCCAAAATAAGTCTGGTAACATGGCAGATATCTCGGAAGCTAAGCATTTGTACTAAAAAATGTCCAAAATCAAAAGTGAATTGTTTTGCGGGGGAAATCCATTAGCCAAAAATTTCCCCTCCCCCCTTGTGAGGAGGGCTGGGGGTAGGGGGTAACTTTGAAATCTTAAATAGGAACTCCTATTTTTAATGGTATATTCAGATTGTACACAATATTCAGTTCTTGGTGTTTTTTCAATTGATCCAACCGTTTAGGAGATAGAGGCCCTATAATAGATAAATCTTATATACAGATTTAATATATTTCATTGAAAGTTGTTTCTGAATGCTACCCAAGGTGATCTAGAACTTAATCTTATTCTAGATTGCCTTGAATGCTACCTGCAATGTTTATTTTACATTACCAGTCATGTAAAAAAATTAGAAACACTATCAGAGTGAGTTTTTTGGTTCGTCTTTGCTTACTATTATTTACAAAACATCAAGATTTATTAATAAAAAGGTAAAAAAAAACTTATTTAAGCAAGAAAGTGTAATGGAGATAAGCATCTACTATAAACTTTCAAACCATTTTCTGAATACAGAAGTGTGTAAATTAAAATTAGAAACACAGAAGCACAGAAGTTTTAGGCTTAATAGTTTTTCTATTTCTTTAAAATAAATTGAAAGATTCTCTTTCATTGTTTCTGCTAGTTTGTTCATTCTTTCATTGGGAACATTTTCCAGGGTGCTCGTAGTTTGGCAATTGAATTGTATTGTTTGCCATTGGCATAAACTGCCCTCATAAGATCACCCCAAAGATTCTCTGTAGAGTTTAAATCGGGACTGCATGCTGGCCAATCTAAAGTTGTGATATTTTGGTTTAGCAACCATGTTTTTGCTGCATGTCAAGATTCACTGTCTTGAAGAGCAGCTCATCTATGAGATAACGTTGCATGAATGGAAGAAGGTGAACTTGTAGTAGCTCTAGATACTTAGTGGCATTCATGCGACCAGTGAAAACTGTTAATTGGTTTTGCAACCAATGCCAAAAGCACCTCAGATTATAACAGAACCTCCTCCATCAACTCGCTTTGAAAAGACAGGTCTTATCTTTTTAAATCATGTCAATAAAATTGACCTCCATCGGGACCGACCAGATTGAACAGATGGGAAGATCATTAACGCCACTAAGTATTCCTGGACGAGCCGATGGTTGATTGTCAATTTTATTGACATAGGAAGAAAAGATTAGTTTTATTCAATGATTGGTGGAGAAAGTTAAGTTATGGTCTGTGGTGCTTTTGCTTATGGCGGCAGAAAACAATTTAGCATTTGTCAATTGATACGCAATCTAACATATGATATGCTCTTCCCAGTAAGACAATGCATCTTGACATGGAGCAAAGATAGCAAACACATGGTTGCTGAACCAAAATATCACAACTTTAGATTGTCCAGCATTCAGTCCCGATTAAAACTCCCTAGAAAATATACGGGGTGATCTTATGAGGGGAACTTAGCCAATAGCAAGCATCACAATTCAGTTGCCATACTACCTGCAACATGGGAAGATATTCCCAGTGAAAAACTGTACAAACAAGCATAATTAATGAAAACTACTACTATCCATCACCTTCTATTTTTTTCTAATTTTTCTTTACACTTCTGTTTTCAGAAAATGGTCTGAAAGTTCATGGTAGATGCTTATCTCCAATATTTATTCGATTTCCATGCTTATCTTTTTAATTTTTTTTCATAACTGCATTTATTGACTACTAGTGTTAATGTTACTAATAAAACTGCGAAAACAAGAATTTTCACAAATAGCGAGATCACGCCAAAGCGCGATAATATTAATTTTTAAACAAAAAAGGCGCAGCAAAATCTCGCTATCCCGGGAGACGCTACGGAAAATCAGCGCAGAGATACCTCCTACTCCAATCCTCCCTCGTTTTAGGTGATAGCACGTGAACCAGTCCGACCGAGCCGATTTGGAGCCGGGGTGTTTCAGAGAGACGACGGCGGTCGAGGAAAATGATTCCCTCATATGATATTTTAGGTGTAACCCTTTCGTTTCTGGAGAAAGCAGTCGTCCAAACAAAAAAACAATTTCGGAGCTCGGAATAGCACCGGAACTTTGAAGAGGTTGAAAACGCTGTCACCCCAGCCCAAAGTAATTGCGTATGTCTTCTAATTTGCGTAATTTCACAAAAGACTTTTTGGCACGAGACTATGTGATCAAATTTTCCACCAACCCCTCCAAAACGATGATACGTTTCTACGATGACTAAGGTAATATAAATAAAAAACATTTCTGGAAAAATTCAGTTGTGATTCATACTGGTGGAAAGCCTTCCTCGGAGAGCAGAAGAGGCCATAATTTATTATTCAAAGGGAGGTTCAATACCATAGTGATTTTCGTGAAATCATGGTTGCAGGGCAAAAAATATATACCATTTGCAGGAAATTGGGATCACGTGACCTGTCTACCATTACACGATATGTTCTCGACCCACTGCTAAACCCTGCTCGAGCGTCAACCAGTACTTTGCCTATGCATAATACGAATACAGGGTGTTCTCGAATAACGTGTACAAACTTAGGGGGTTGATAGAGGAATCAATTCTAAGCAACATTTCCCTCTTTCATTTTTTGTTCTGGGGCGTTGTTTTTGAGATAAAATATGTTGGACATCGCGTAGACAGTAATATGCCACTCAACCCGTAATTCTGGAACACGTCAAAATCATGGTCAATCATCTAATAAAAAGAACAAAAACACATTGCATACAGTGCAATAATGTGACTTGTCTTTTATGAAACATACAAATGTTTTACAATAAGTGTTCTAATTGACTCGCTCGGGCATGAATGCATGCTTCACAACGTCGCCGCATGGACTGACGTACACGTTCAAAAGTTCTTCGCGAATCTGGTCCGCAGCTACGGCGATTCTGGCTGCCAGTTCTTCATCGGATCCCACTGGCGTCTCGTATACCAATGTCTTTAAGTGTCCCCACAGAAAGAAATCCAAGTAGAAAGAAACTCGTGTTTCCTGCAGGTAGGATTTCAACATTTTTTTATCAGTTCCAAAATATGCATACAGTAAAACCTGTTTACAACGACCACCCAGGGGACCAAGCAAAATTGGTCGATAAGCTCAGGTGGTCGTTATATACAGGTTGAATAAAAAATTACAAATCCTCAACGTAATTAAAATCTGATATGTTTATTTCTTTATAAAAGAATCTAAGTTACTTTGCTTTACCTTTCTTGTCTTCCTAGAGAAAATTGATTCTTCAAAACATTTTCGAATTCATCCGGTGTTTCCATAAGTCTAACCGGTCGCCAGCAGGTCACGTGGTTGAACTACTTCCGTTTGTGGTTTTAGGCAGCTTTGATGATGATTATTAGAAACTGAAACTTCATAATTACGAATTACGATTAAAAACATTTGATAATCCAGATAGGTAAAGACTTGAATTTCTTGAATTTCGTCCAGCATTTTGATTCCGCTAGAGAAAGTAGAGCCCGGCCTTGGAGTACGTTCTCGCTGCGAACAACTAGTCGCACACAATAAGCGCAGCGGTCTTTATTTTCAGACAGGATATTCGCAACCGCACTCGAACAGCTGCGACCGGTCGGACTTTATGGAAACACCTCCAGTGATTTTAGAGCAACATTTGCGTCCCTGAAGACAGACCTGACATAGTTAACACTATCAGTAGGCTAAAAGAACCCGTTGTTGCATTTTTGTATCTCTTGACTCTGACTGGTTGATTACAGAGAAAAGTGTAGTGATGTAATTGGCAGTTAGGTTAGGACCTGATTGGTTGCGTAAATAGTCGTTATAGACAGGTTTTTTAATATAGGTATAGACATAAAAGGGATCGAAAACGGCGGTCGCTGGTCGCGTTAGACAGGTGGTTGTTGCGCTAACAGATTTACTATGTAAGTTTCTGCTGGACCAAGCAAAAGTGGTTGTTAAGCTCAGGTGGTCGTTAGCACAGGTTTTAATGTATCAGTTTTTTTTTTAATAAATTCTTCTTGCGGAATAGTGGTTTCTTATATTCTTTTATTGTTGCCTATGCTTATTTACATGTAGAACAGATTAATCGTTTTGAATCCGTTTAACTTGTTAGTCATGAGCGAAAGTACAATTTTGCAGAATAGAGATAGATAATAATAACCAGAGGTAGAGACTCTGTAGTGCAGCGCATCCGTTGGCCAGACGGTAGGCCACCAAGTGGCGAAGCGTCGCGGTCAGTCAGACATAGCTGATATAGGCCCATCTCTATTATCTTGGCTGACGACCCAAGCTTAAATTATGGCAAATGACGTTGACTTACAACCAGAGGAGAAAATTATTCATAAATATGTCCTTCAAGGATTTGCTTCCATCGAGGTAGCCACATGTCCTCAGTGGCAGACGACTACTCTCTTTAGCATGGAATTTAATGAGGGTCTTAGTGATGCCATCTTGACGTACAAAAAAAGCTATTAGTTGCACTCCCCTGTTCTGCAGGCAAATGCAGCTATTGCAAACCCATATAGAGTTCGAGCGCAAAGGTGGCATCACTAAACCTCTATATATACAAGTATAGACAACTGACGCCATTTTGGCCTTTTCGTAGGTTCACTCACTACAGACTGCTTATTAAAATTCGAAAATCACTCGTTTTTTATATAATTTATGTATACTTATGATGAGCGTTAAATTGCATAAAAAACGAGGGAATTTCGAGAGTTTTAATAAGCAGTTGAGCCTACGAAAAGGCCAAAAATGGCAAAAATAGCTTCAGTTGTTGTCCATAATTGGGGGAAAATGAATATTGATTATTTGGTTTTAATGTCCCTTAATTCAGAATAATAACATTTCGCTTCCCTGGGGGTGAAGGGGTGAATTTTGAAAATTTTAATTTTGTAGGGGTAGGGGTTAGACCCCATGTGTTATTTAGAAAGTTGTAGAGCATCATGTAAAATGTGGGTTTAGCAAAAAACCCGGTGAAAAAATCTCATGCCCTGCCCCTTTATCGAGTGGGTAAAGTGAAAGGTATGGCTAGCTAATGGAGACAAAAACAGAAATACTCATTAGAAACTTATTAGAACTTTATTACTTATTAGAAAACAGTACATTTGAAAATGAATGAGATGAATGAGTCGTTACCCTGAAAAGCTAATGGTCTTGACCCCACTCGTATGCAAATTTGCTCACACGAGCAGTCGAAGAATGAGTGGCATCTCAGGGAATATCCTTTGTCTTCAGTTGTCAGTGCTCCTTGTGCAGTAGGCAGAACGATCTTCAGTCTTCCATTTTTTCAATTTTTTTTGTTCTGCTGTGTGTGGAAGATAGGTTGCTCGCGTTGCTCATTAATTTTCCAAATGTAGGCCCTACTGTTTTCTAATAAGTATGGTTTTTGTCCACATCGACTAGCCATACCTTTCACTTTACCCACTCGATAAAGGGGGCAGGGCATGAGATTTTTTCACCGGGTTTTTTTCTAAACCCACATTTTACAAGATGCTCTACAACTTTCTAAATAACACATGGGGTCTAACCCCTACCCCTACAAAATTAAAATTTTCAAAATTTACCCCTTCACTCCCAGGGACGCGAAATGTTTTTATTCTGAATTAGGGGACATTGAAACCAAATAATCAATATTCATTTCTCCCCAATCTGTTCCCCTTGAGTCGTTATTTGGACCTAAAGACGGGACACCAATTATGAAACACCCTGTATATAGAGCTTTAGGCATCACCAGTAAAATTAGCACTCTTGTGTCAAAATTCAACATTAATGGTTAGAATGGCACCAGACAACTGCGTAAAGCAAAAGTTAAAGATACGAGAGGTTTTTTTTCAAATTTATAGAAACTTATAGAGATTTCAAATTTTATTTCGTTACTTCAAAGTTCATTCATGTTACTACTTGTTTTTAGAGTAAATAGAAGAAATGTGTTCAAGCCAACAAATAACTTATGGATTTCAAAATGTAGACTCCTCTAACTTTTTTAGAGAGTCAAACTCACACAAAGGGAAAAAAATCATTGTTAATTTATGATAATTGTTAATAATACAATACCTTCATCTTTAACCCTTTTTCCACTATTATTTAAATCCAAGTTCTGTCTGTCTGTCCCTTTATAGACTCGGTCCCTGTAAGCTACCCTAGAGCCATCTTTTTTGTGGATAATTCTTGCCGTGTAAGGGGCGGTAGAGTGGTTTTCATTCCAATTTTGAATTTTTATCAAAATTTGTTTTTAATAAATTCATCTTTCCTGCATCTCTATGGAGTTTCGTGTACGTGGAGATGTTTGTGACGTCAGAGTTTTTTTGCAAATATGATTGTTTCCTCTAAGAGGGGGAACAATGAAGATAAGAAATTGTTGCTCAAAAACGACTGTCAAAATTTGTTTCAAAAATTGGAGCTTTCAGACAACAAAGAGAGAGATGGGAAACGCGTGCTCATACTTACTTACTTACTTTTCAAACCCGCTTATCCGTTAGGGTCGCGGGGGCAGCAGCCCTATGGAGGATCTCCAGCGATCGCGATCTTCCGCCATCAGGCGCATGTCCTCCCTGGTAATATCCAAGCGACTCGAACCCAGATTCTCCATGTAGTCTAGCCACCTGGTTCTAGGCCGACCCCTTGGTCTCTTACCCACCGGCTTGGAAAATAACAACTGCCCAGGAAGACTAGTTTGCGGCATCCGTATCACGTGGCCATACCAGGGCAACTGAGATCTCTCAATGCGGAGAAGTAGCGGCTCAACACCTAAAGATTCCCTTATTGTGCTGCTGTACACTCTATCTAGTAGGGTAACATCTGCCACACCTCTCAGAAATATTTCACACAAAACAAGCATTCAATAACGTTTCGTTTATTTTTATTCATAGTACTGCTTGAAAAAAATTTCTCCGTTTTTAAAACGGGATTTAACCAACACCCCCTGCAATAAAGCCTTGACACCAAGTTCTCAACGTCATACTAACGTGACCAGAAGAGGATTGACTTGGCAAATGGCGCCATATACAAACCATTGTAATTATTAATTATATTTTGTTTATTATATTAACTCAAATTCTGATAAAAATTTCTGTTAATTTTAGAATTGTTTAAAAATTATATCATTTTTAATTGTTACAAATGTAAATTAAATAATGATGCTAAAATTAAATAAATTGCTACTTTTTTATTCATTAAACTTTGTGAATTCTTATTTACAAAAATCAATATAATATTTCCATGATTTCTATTTAAAAATCGAGCTCGTGTATTTACTCCATTACATGAGCTGCCGACGACAATCCTCTTCTAATGACGTCAGAAAGTTGGTGTCAAGGCTTCGTTTTAGGGGGTGTTGATTTAACCCTCGTTTAAATGTATGGTACATACATGCATTGAATAGCACTATGTGCTCAAACCAAAGTTGCAAAATTTTAGTATTGTGTGGCGCTATTGTACGCTGCTCAAAACATTTAAAGGAACACTTCTATTAAGCAGCGTGCAGAAGCAACTACGAATAATAGGGACAAAATCGCTGTATGTAATCATTAAAAGACGGTTTAATTAACAATAGAATGCATTATTGAAACAACTGGTGAAGAAACATAAAGAAAAAACAGGAAACTGCAGGACCCCTGCCTAAAACAAAGTGAAATGTCCTTTGGACGTTGTGAGGAGAATGCCCTGTTTCTTCCAGGGATCAGTTTTTGCACCACTCAGTAATGTGTATGCCTATCATGGGCTGCAGTAACCTCCATGCACCATCGAGGCATGCTCCGTATCAGTCGACGGATGTGATCTTGGGGAAGCCGGTCCCATTCCTCAGTAAGTGCCTGGATGAGCTGTTGCAGTGTTTCTGGAGCTGAAGGGCGGTGTCGAATTCGCATGTCAAGCATGTCCAAAAGATGTTCAAGGGGATTTAGGTCTGGACTCATTGCAGGCCACCTCATGGTCTGAATGCCATGCATCCGTAGAAAGTCTTGAGTGACAGCTGCAGTGTGTGGACGAGCATTATCCTGCATCAGAAGGAATCCAGGCCCCATGCCATGTGCAGCAACAATCACATGTTCTTCCAGAATGTCACGAATGTAAACGTCAGCGGTCATTCGCGCTCGGACGACCACAAAATCCGTTCGATGGTCTATTGAGATGCCAGCCCAAACCATAATGGAACAACATCCCATTCGGTCAGCCTCACAAACTGTTGCGTCAGTGTTTCGCTCACCACGTCGTCTCCAGACACGTAGACGGCCATCACAGCGGGTCAGGCGGAATCTTGACTCGTCTGTGAAGAGAACAGAACGCCAGTGGCGAGGCTGCCAGGTGACATGTTGATGTGCAAACTCTAGTCGCGCCTGTATGTGCTGGCGGGTTAGCCTAGGCACTCGATTTGGTCGTCTGTTCCGGATTGTTTGATCTGAAACAGCTACCCCAGTTGACATCTGCAGGTCATTTCTCAGGTCTCTGGCCGTTGAGGTTCTTCGGCGCAGGGCACAAGTCCGCACATAACAATCTTGATTGGCGGTTGTTGAGCGTCGGCGACCTTGTCCAGCTCTACGTGTTTACTGGCCAGTCGCCTGGAATCGTGTCCACAGTTGGAAAATGACGGAAGAGGACACTTTGAGGGCATTTGCCACAGTCCGAAATGATTGACCCGTTTGGAGCAATGTTACGGCTCTCGCAGCTTCTACTGCTTCAAGATGCCTTCGTGGCATGTCAGAGCACTAACAACAACGTTCCAGGAATGCCTACACCTTCTAATGTTCGACCGTTATCTCCAAGCAAAGAGTGTACTGGCATGTAACCACTTTGTTTTCCGGGGGGTTATATTGCTATGCAAATTTCTCAGAACATCTGGCAGCAAAATGTGTTGGCTTCAACCATTTCCTATGAGGGAGATAGTAGGTTTCATGTTGCAGAAGATGAAATTGCTAAAAAGTATTATTTACGCCCTCTGTGGGGGATTCTACAAGTGTTCCTTTAATTGTTTTGAGCAGTGTATTTTGAAACATTTGCGCTCCAGGCCTATAAGTATTTAATTTTCTAAAATTGTATAAAATAAACAAGGAAACCTGTGCCACGTATGGAAACACTACTACGGTCAGTCGCAGAAAAGAATTTACACTAGAATAGACGAACAGTTAGCTTCCATCAAAAGAAGAAATATGGATACCTGGTCTTTTGCTAAACATATCTTACAAGGAGACTTTACGACGTGGTGCCACTAGATTGGCACGATTTTTAATATAATAATAGGTCTTAATATATGATGAAATAGGGTAAAAAGGAGCAGATGCACTATACCAGGTTTTGCAAATATTTACATTACAAATATTTCGAGCTCATTATAAGCTAATGAAGTGCTATTTCGTCGAAGACTTCGTGGTGCAGCAGCAGCGACCCAGATATAAGATTAAAAAGTAAGATCGCAGAATAGATAGGAAAGAAGAATTTTATTTTCTCTCTTTGGATATAAAACAAAAAAACAAATGAAAGAAAACATAGCTTATATTTTCAATAATTATAAAGGAATTTTTTCAGAATTTCAATGGTTTATACCAAAAAACGACGTGTTCCTCATTTTCTGTCAAGTGAAACTGATCAATAGCTAAAATGAAAGAAAATAAAAAACATAAGTATTGATTATATCTTTATTAATTTATCATCATTATTTGCATAGATTAAGCTAGCGAGAGGGAAAAGCTGTTAATGTTGGTGGGTCTGATCTTACGTATTGAACATAGCCGATTGATGGACGGAATTTGGGAAAAGATAGAGTTTTTATGTCCCAAAATATATTCTCAACTACAAGGTGATCCAAAAGTCCGGAAAATCTTTAAAACTCAATAATTCGCACAAGAATGCTGATAAAAAAATTTGGTCGCCGTTCACTTTTGACTGCACGTATCCCCATAGCCAAAGGTTACAAGGCATCATATAGGGCGATCTGGGGTGGCCATGCATGCGGAACGTATCGACTGAGGAGACGATTCTTCCCAAATGTTGAGCTGAGCAGTCGTTGTCGATCTTGCATAAAGGTGGCTGTATGCAGTCCTAGTCGCGTTTGCAATTATAGAATGATGCTGGTCCGTAACAGTGCTTTATAGCGCACACACCAGTAACGGTAAATGTTTTAAGAACAATCTCTGTGAAGAAAAATGGACCGATTATGAAATCAGCGGTGAAGCTACACAAGGGGTTGTTTCTTTTGGCTGATATAGGGGTTGTTCAAGAAATGCATTCAGGTTTTCTGTACTCCACACACTGCATTTGCGTGTGTTAACACTGCCAGAAAGTGTGAAATCCTATTCATCAGTCCAAAGCACAGCGAAAAGCCAATCGTGCTGCTGCTCCATTTCATTGAATACCCAATTAGCAAATCTTGGCGAGTGAAGAAGTCGTCAAGTTTATGTTGCAACTTATGCGGAAATCGCTTAAGGATAATTCTTAGTGATTGCCGTATATTGCTGTACGAAATGCCAATCCGTCGGGACACTTCTCGCGCACCACATTCTCCATGCGCAGAAATCTCCGATAATGTTTGCACTGTCTGTTCGACTATCTGGACGACAGCAGTGGATGGTGAGAGCCGGCCGCTTCTTGGACGTACAGCCAAAGAACCCGTGGCTTCAAATCGTCGTATCATTTTCGTCACTGCAACACACGTCGTATGTCCTTTACCATCTCGCATTCCACGCATGCGTCGATATGCCCGCAAAAGCCGCACTGGCACTTTCCTTCTTTTGATAATAAAATTTAACTGACTTGTGAGAGGCCCTTGTCGGTTAATGGCAGCATTTCTATGCCTACAGCATTTCTATGCAGCATTAATTTTTTTTCCTGGAAAAAACCCGACTTCCATTTCAATTGTTTCTGTTGCAAATAGAATCTGATTGTGCGAATTATTGAGATTTAAAGTTTTTCCTTGGTTTTGGATCACCACTTAATCATTAAGCCTAAAAGCTATTTAGTTTATGTCAGAATAACATGTTCAAATTTTTCCCGGAGGAAATCGACTTTAGATGTTGACGCAACTAATAACCTACCAATGTAAAAATGAAAAAGCGCAGTTTTCTGAATTCTCGTTTAACAAAGAAGTATTTTTTAAACCGTTTTGACAAATAAAAAAGACGCTTACCTCTATATATATATGGTGATTCTGAAAAAGTGTGTCAAACTGCAAGCAATGATAGAGGTGACCAGAATGAACATTTTCTTTTAATACAATGTGGGTCCAAATTTGAACGCTAACTGAGATATGAACAGAAATAAAAATGCCGCCAACAAGATCAACATGTTAATAACTCAGGTTCTGGAAGGCCTAGAATAATGAATTTTGGAGGAATTATAGGGTACGTAAAACTATGTATGCCGTTAAAATTTGATCGAATTCCAACGAGTAATTTCCAAGTTACGCACTCAACGTCGTAACACATGCTGGTTAGTACTAGCATGTGAGCACTGTTACGATTTTGAATGCGTAACTCGGAAACTACTCGTTGGAATACGATCAAATTTTAACGGTATACAGAGTTTTATGTACCCTATTATTCCTTCAAAATTCATTATTCTAGGCGTTGCAGAATCTGAGTTATTAAATTATTGATCTTGGTGGCGGCATTTTTATTTCTATTCATATCTCACAAGTCAGTTAGCGTTCAAATTCGGACCCACAATGAGCGCATTTTTTGTCGGATGAAATCTGTGCGCGCAGTTTCCGTGCAGGTGTGTTTGAGTCTTAAGAAGCATTGTTTAAAAAAAAACTTAAAATTTAAAGGACTAGACACGAAAATTATACATGTGAGTTAGTCGTGGCGGGCGGCAATTTGAAATATAAATAAGGATGTGTCTAAAGAGTCCGACCGGTCGCGACCGGTTAAAGCCCGTCGCAAAGCTCATTTTGGAGCCACCAGTGACTGACTCGAAATTTTGACTATGTCCGATTGACGCGAGAACGATGCAGGCATACGTAGCTGGCTTTATTCATTTTAAATTTTTTCCCGATTCGGACGACCCTCGATTCATAAAGTAACGACCGGTTGCGATGAGCGTTTTCATAACGCGACCGGTCGCGCTAATCAAGACCGAAGTCCAACGCCGGTCGTAGTAATCGCGACCGGAGTCCAAGGCCGGTCGCGGTCGGCTGTCTCGGTGAGTAGATTCAAAATGGCGGACGAAAGTAGAAAATTCAAGTGTTCGAGCGCCCGATACGTAATAAATATATTTTGGAGAAAGGAGATGGCGAAATATGATGTGGAACCTTGCTGCGACACCATTTTGAAGCAAAATGCTCATGACCACGCTGTCCATGAACGAACAAACGGAAGCAAACGGCCGCCGATCGGACTTAACCTCTTGGCGACCGGTCGGACTTTTTAGACACGCCCTAATTGAATTGTTAAAGATGCATTTCCTATGGCGGTGAAATTTATATATATTGTATAGTAAACACAGTAAACAAAGATTACATCGATCTGCTGCAATTATATCCATATCGTCAGAATTTTTTAAGACTCCGTAGATCCAGTACGAACTGGTAGCAGTATCTTGTTCTAGTCCCCCGATGCTTGTTACGTAATAGCCAAACGAACTCTCTTTATATGTAAACCTGTAGAAGAAAACTGGTTTAAATTAAATGAATAAATTATTTCTTAATATGAGGCCAATTCAATAAATAAGCTTAATTTCCATTATTTTTTAATCATTACAGTAGTCACTTGTTTATCCGCGAGGGCTTGGTCCCCGAAAACCCGCGCGTATAACAACTGACTACGGGACCAAAGCCTTATGAGAAACCACAGAGTTAAAAGCCGGTTTTTATTTAATTTTTATCACGGTGGCCTCTTCGTTTTTCTTTATCGTGCGAGCAGTGAATTATTTTACTCCAGTATTCGCTAGACATCAGTATTGCTCTTTCCCTCAGTCAACATGTCTAGAAAAAAAATAATTTCTAAAAAAAAAAAAAAAAAAAAAAAAAAAACAAGAAGCGAAAAGGAGAACCCCCACAAAAAATAGTTCAGGACAAACCGCGAATACGCGAATTTCCCTTCGAGTATGAAGGGGGAGGTATGCCAAAAATTTGACGCGGATACGCGAAACCGCGGATGGTGAGACCGCGAATCCGAGGGTGATGTTGCACAATATCAAGGTGCTTGTTATAAGCCACTGGAAAATTGCTCTAAAATTAAAGAATCCACTGTTCGCCATCCGTCGTTTGAGAAAACATTTTCCTCTTATTTTTACAATATTTCTCTCCCAATGTTCTTACCATAGGTTGAGATCAAAAACTCTAACCGGTGAGAAGAGTTAGCGAATAGTCGGTCATAAATCCCGGTGAGAAAACTGACGTCATTTTGACGCGGTCGAAAACGGTAGATAGTGCTCCTGTGCCTAACCGGTTAGTCTAACCGTCCTAACCGAGAAATTCTTGAGAATTTTTGACCTCACCCATTAATGTACGCCTATTATGAGAATAAAAAAAGTGATTTACTTGAAGCGTTCGTCTTGTTCCTGGGCCATTACCATTAATTGGTACATGGTGGTGGAATTATTGACTTGAAGTGATATGGAATATTTGTCAGATACTGGGTCGCCTTTCCAAATTGAATACTCCACGTTGATTTGTGAAGAAACAGATGGAACAGGACTGGCTGGTTGAAGTTCTTCCAGAAAATAAATGTCGAAATAACAAAAATCTTAGATTTGACATAATATATTCGATTTTTAGTCTTTAATAAAATCTTTCTTATATTATTCTTGAATGGATTTTACCTGTAGCTGGACATCTAACTTTGTTAACATCGCCGAGACTTTTCCCGTCTAGAAGAGGCAAGACAAAAAAGGCGCCGAGGTTATTGGTGAAAGATCCGTCATTGACATCCTGTGATTGTAAAATATTTGTCAAAGCGGCAGTAGCATTCCAACTGTGATCTTGATCATTGAATGGCAAAAGAGACTAGAGAAATGATAATAACACGATTTCAAAAGATTTCTTTAGTGATAAAGTGATGAGTATTGCAATTTTCACAAAAAGCAGTGTATAAATAAAGAAGTGACATTTTACAAAGAATATTCTCAGACAGATTACATTTTATAAATTTCAACATGTGCACCATTGCGCACAACACAAAGTTCATAAGTGCGGATATTGCTTTCCACGTATTTTCTAGCATCTCCAACGTAATGCTTTGAATGGCTGGAGTGATTTTCCTTTTTAAGCGTCCAGTACAAGATATTGGAGGATTGATTTACCAACAGGATGGAGTCTTGCCGCATTGGTTCCCGGAGGTTCTCCACCTTCTAAATGTAGTATTTAACGGCAATAATGCGGTCGAGAAGGACCCATGCTATGGCCTCCCAACTCCCCGGACTTTTGACCCGCCAGATTTCTTTCGGTCTACGTCCTAACAATGACGGATTTGAACGATTTAAAGAGGAAAAGCACCGTAGCCATTCAAAACTAGGAAACAAAGCTACAACCCTTATTGTTCATTAACATTATTCTGCCATAATGACGTTATAGACGAGGGAAGGGATAATTCCACGACCTAGACTCGAATCAGGAATTATGACTTTCGCTGTCGCTGCTCTACCCAACTGAGATGTCGTACGGACTTCATGAGTATTCCAAAAAGACTGAGATTGTAATTCTTTAACGGTAAATTTAGGATCACTGGGCATATGATCTCGTTTTCGAGATAGTCCCAATCTATTTAAATGCGCTTGGTTAAACTATTTTTGTCAGTCTATAAGCACATGGTGTAAGACATTCTTCGCCTCCTTCTTAAGTCGATACTTTTTAATGACTATCGCAAAGTCTCCAAACTGTTGTTCTTTTAATGCCATTTCAACTTAATGTGTCAAGCGTTTTTGTTGTAAGGGCTATAAAGATGTGGTGTGGAATACTTTCAATGATTTTTAGTCCCTAGATATGCTGTTTTAGTTACTATATACGACCCTGCGAAAGTAAACAAAAACGCCGTTCTTTTCAGGTATGTTGCAGTTTTCAATTTGTCCTAAAATTCCGTCGATTTGACAATTTTTCGTGGGTGACTTGGCGAGTTCTAAGTACTGCTATCATGTTTGCCTTCCGGATCATAATTGTGTAACTGTTAAGCGTAGATGGTGAAATCGCACAATTCATAAACTGCGCAACTTTTTGCTCATTTCATGAATTGTAAACACCATTGCACAGTTGAATAAATAACCTATAATGGCTGGTTCCCATAGCTGGGAGTGGTTACTACGACTACAATTGGGACTAAGAAGCCATAGAATAAGAAACATGTTTTCTTATTCTGTGGAGAAGCTCATTGGAAATCATCGACGCTAAAGTTGTTCCCTTGACTGTCGGTGCAGGGAACCGATTCCCATAGGTGCAATTCACATAACAAAGGGACAGAAGATCTTTTTATTCTCTGGGTGCGATTTGCAATCACGATTCAGCCCCGCGTAAGCTTAAATTGAGTGGAGACTCAAATAAACATGGCGTCTTGATTTCGATACGCAGGCAATAGTGGTTTAATATCGCACCTTAAACTTACCCGCACCTAACCTAACCTAACCTAACGTCGTACCTTCCACCTGTTACTATCCGGAATAACCACCATGTGCAGCTCGGACAGCGGCTAGACGGCCTCGGAGAGACTCATTGAGGTGCTGGTGTTCACAGGGATATTGAGCCATGCTGAAAGTTGACAGTTGTTAGAGGGTGCGAGTTGGAATATTCGCATGGAGCGAATAACCCGGCCGAGGTGGTCTCATAGATGCTCGATTGAGTGGAAGTCCGGGGAATTTGGGAGCCAGAGAAATACAGTAAAGAATCTTCCTCGTGCTCCTCTAACCACTCACGTACAGTTCCAACTGCATGAGGTGTCACATTATCTTGCTAGAAGATACCATCATGCCCAAGAAAAATAATGTCCACGCATGGATGTATATGGTCAACAAGGATCGATGTACGTACTTAAATCGAATAGCCATCTACAATGACGAGTGCACCATCAACACATTCCCCAGACCATAACATTGCCTTCGCCAGTTGTTGCCGTCCACAAATGGTTAAACGTCCCATGGAGCAAAAAACGTGATTCATTTGAGGAGGCAACCTATTGCCAATCAGTGGATCTGCTTTATATAGGTACTGCCGTGCAAATTCCAGCCTCTTCCACCGATGCATAGTCGTTAGCAGAGGTGCTGTCACCATTTGTCTGCTGGGATCCCCATACGCAACAGCGTTCGCTAAACTGTCCCTCTGGACCAACGATATGAAATGAGTAGATCGCTTATGTGGCCGCCATCTTTGGGGCAATTTGAAGGCGGCGAAAAGTGGAACTAATCTCTATTGTTAGTGTAGGCGCCATTACTGTGGCTGGCAGAATTATGGCAGAACAACATCGCCAGCCAAAAGCGCCATTACTATATATCCGCTTTGTCGCCAGCTGAGAAAGCACCCCCTCCCCACCAACATCGTGCTTGTAGTCTGAAATTTCTTAAGCGACCTCTCCCAAATTTAGATGCTTTTTAATAAATGCGCTATATAATTTCATAAATACCTCTAAACAATCATTCTGGTATCACTGAAACGACGGTAACATGGTTGAATATCGACATCTTTTATGTATCAACAACCACGATATAAAAGACGACTAGGATTTTTACATGAGAAAAACATTCTAAGACGCAGAAAGATAAAAACACACCTGTGAAAGGTCAGTGGTGGACCTTTAATATATCTATTACTACAATTTAAAGCTAGACAAGAAATCGGTATTGAGTTTTACTGTGTTTGTCTACGCAAACTTCAAACGTTAACATACGATGAAGGCCATTTTTTGATAACCAAAGCAATGGCCGACAGGCTTTCAAATGGGGACGCGGTGGTGGCGCTGAAAGCAGCTCATGAGCGATTTACTCATTTCATATCGTTGCTCTGGACACACTTGCAGCAGACTCCTGGTTCATTTAGGGACCCAAGTTGTTCCACTGTAGCATGTCTATTTGCCCGAACGCATCGCTGCAGCCGCCGTTTATTCCACATCGCTTATTAATTATAGTGCCATCTTGCCATGTTTTACCGCAGCAGCACGCGTACAGTTCACAAACTCCGCAGTTTCGGAAATGCTGCCACACTTGGTCCGAAAGCCAACAAGAAATTAAGCCTCCCGAGGAAGGTATAGGAAAGTAGCGGAAGACCTGAGTTCATCTATTTTTATATTCCTTCATCTGCACTTTTTAACCCCCCATTTTTTAAAATCAAAAATTGATTTTCTCGAGCTTTGTATTTAGAAAATATAAAAGAACCCTATCTTCTTTCCTTTCTCATTATTTTCGATCGAATGATGTATCACACCTTACATGTTGCCATAAATTTCTAAATACTAGGTGATTGCCACCCCACAACTCCGACCCTATTAAGAGGAAATTTTGCCCAACCTTTACAGTAATGTTGATCTTGCTTAGAAGAATCTGCATACCGAATTTCACCCCTTTATATGCATAAATACGCGTAGACCTTTTGTTCCCCTCTAATTTCCGCCCCCGAAACTCCGACCCCAGTAGGCCAATCAAAACCAAACTAAATAGTGAAGGTGCACATGCCTATAGTAAGCTACATTCCAAATTTCAACTTTCTACCTCCAAAAATGTGGAAATTGTGAAGGGGATAGACGGACATTGTTAAAACAATAAGTAGCTCCTTTCTTCCGCTACATAATAATCACACCTTTTTGTGCATCTGATAAATCGCTCCTTTTCTACACCCCAAAAATTATGACTGCCTATAATACACAACATTCCCACGAAGCACAAATGTGGCTCTTCGTTGAATTAAGCGCGGCTCCCATTGAATATTAATATTATGCAAATATGGTGTGGCTCTTTTTATTATATGAAGAACCGGAATGCGACTCATTGACCTCATGCGTGCCTACTCCTGGTATATTCTCACCCAATCTGCTGATGACACGTCATTTATTGCCTTATTTATTTGTACTCTCTGTATTGGTTATTTAGTGCTGGCATTACAAATAGCAAGTAGTCGTATTAATGTGACTCGACTGTTTAAAATTATACAATAAATGAAATGAGTAGGAACCGCTGTGCACATTTCATGATTTGTGTAAAATTCTGCACATTTCATGAACTGTACCGGGTGATCCAAAAGTGTGTTATATTTTTTTACATTGTTAACGACATTTTCAGTGTTTGCTTTCCAGCAATTCACTGCTTTCATACGAATCTCGAGGCACGCGCAAACACTGAAAATGTCGTTAACAATGTAAAAAAATGTAACACTTTTGGATCACCCAGTACAATGCTTCATAAATTGTACATACATAACCATGATTAGGATATCATTTCGCAACCCTAAAAACTTGAAATTTGGCATAAAGATAGTGTTTAGGATACAATAAAAGAAAAAAATTTTAAAAAATTCAAAATATGCAATTGGTGACGACACTGTTTGCAAGCGTGGAGCAATTAATGAGAAATTGTTTGGCCAATTGTTAAGAGCAAGAAACAAAAGCAACTCCGAGATATGAATTTCGTTGGAAACGTTTGTTAATCTGGAGGCATGGAATTTATTAAAACCAGATTAATGTCAAAATGTTCTCAATTTCGGTTAAATCAACAATATTTTTCTTATTAAATGATCCTATTACTGCTTGTCAATTAAGTTCTGGTATTTTTATAAAATGAACTGCGTAAATCGAAAATAAAAAATTACAGATGAACAATACTCTCAAATGCTTAATAAAGATGAGCTTGACTGCAATATTTGGTCGATTGTAAAACACGGAACAATTTTGAAAAAAAAATAAAATAAAACGAGAAATGACGTCAATTGCATGGCACAAAATTATGGTTCTGCAACGTGGCTCCTTACCATAAGTTCTTCTGAATGGATGCGGAGTGATTTAGGGGAATACATTAGGGAAGTCAACGGACCTGAAACTGGTTAACAAAAATATTAGTGAACTGGTGACTTTTGATCCTGTCTCAATTTCTCGCTTCATAGATAATAAGTTTAAAGCTAGATCGGACTTCATTACATCATCTGATGGGCCACTAGGTAAAGTCGAACATTACTTTTGAAGACGTGAATATCAATCTCGAAGTGCTCAACAATTACATTTGATATCGTGGGTGGGTCATTCCATGTCAAATCATCCAGCAAGGGGAAAAAAAGTTAAAAGAATAGGGTTAACAATTCATTAACGGACTTACTCATGAACTCGCTTCAGTTAGAAGTAAATTTGAAATAATTAATATGGTATACGTTCATTGTGAACAATACCCTAAGGGTGTGGCGTATGCTATAACAATAACATAAAAGTCAAGGTCTTACTTAGTTTGAACAGCGCACTTAGCGACATAAGCTCTTCTGTATTCTCGTGCGGCCAAGCTTACGTAGCGCTATCAAGAGTACTAAAGCCTGAACAGCCTACGTCTAATTAATATTGATTATTATAACAGTGTCAAAGCTCAAGAGTCCGCCATAACTGAGGATAATCGAGTTATTTGGACGTACCGCACACATTTACCAAAAATAATTCATTCGAAGTTACCGAGAAAGACCAATAAGGACAGGGAGTGGACTATGCGAAAAGCGATGGCTGATATCCAAAAAGAACCCGAAGTCAAAAAAAGGAGGACCACATACAAAAAGAAGTGAAATCCCATCCAAAACATTTCATGTAAAAAAATGTAGCCAAATTTCGTGACTCCTTAGCCGTAAGAAGATTGTGAGGTTTCGTGCAGAGCCAAGTCTAATGCTCTTATTAACTCTGACACTTTCAAAGCACTCCAAATCATTATATCTTTAGTTAAAGAACATTTTGTGACTTGGCAGTCCAGTTCTCATGTATATATTATTTTATGCAATACTTCATTAATAAATGTGAATATTAAAAGGAAAGCAACAGAAGTTGTTAGGTAAAATAATGATGATTATAGTGTCAAAGCTCAAGAGTCAGCACAGATACTGTTCCGCCCAGACCTGCCAAAAATAATTCACTCGAAGCACAGGGAAGTTATCATATTTTACAACTTTACAATGCTATTAAAAATTAAATTTAATTCCACGCTATAAATAGATATACGATCAGTTTCCATATAAATATTATTTTATGTAATACTTTATTAATAAAAGTGAATATTAAAATGTAAGCAACAGCCGTCACATTCTTGTGCTGCGTAATTGCAAGTCACAAAATGTTCTTTAACTGAAGATGTAATGATTTGCAGTGCTTTGTAAATGCAAGTGTCAGAGTTAATAAGAGTTATAGACTTGGCTCTGCATGAGATCTCATAATTTTTTTGCGGCTAAAGAATTACGAGACTTGGTTACATTTTTTACATGAAATTTTTTGATGGGATTAAAATTTACAAAGACTAGTAGAAAAGTCTAACCTGCACAACGATAGCTGTCGACCAGATATTTCCAAAGCTGCCGTCTTCTTTCTGTGTTGATCCTACTTGAGACGCAAGGGAGTTCAATGTTTCGTCGTCAAAATTTCCCTGCTTATTTGCACAAACCAATGCCATAAGGTTGATAGCTTTTGTATCTTTAATGAGAAAGAAATTCTATCATTTTATTATACATGTATTATTGCAAACATTTTTTTTTCAAATTCAAATTTAAATTCCAATTTCAATTCCAAAGCCCTTGAAATTATTCTAAAACTTACAGACGATGAATGGAGATTATCTTTGAAAAATATTGTATGTCGAAAAATATTCCACTGTATAAGCCTGATGCATGCACAGTTTGGATTTTCATGCACGTGTATATCGCAGCTAATACACAAATTTCCGTTAATATTCAGATTACCTATAGTCGACAGTTCGGATCTTGGGCCCTGAACTACAGAAGGTTGATTACGATCTTTGGTAACGATTTATTGCGTGTTGTGTTAAATCCGCATTGTTGTGATTCGTTCGAATGCAGTAGATGTCATGAAAAAAAGTCTCAAAAAATCTGACCTCATTGGGGAGGATAAATTACTTCTCTATTCTGCTATAATTAGCGCATGTAAAACATGCAATTTCGGTTTTGAAGAAAGGCATATTGGCAATACTGAATGGAAAAGGAAAAATCCCAGGAAGGGTTAATTCCAACTGGCCAAAAACAGCAAGATCCTCGAGTTCCCACAAGCCGATTTTTGAGTTTTTATTTTGATATGCTGTCGTTTTGAAATTAATATTCGCGTGTATTGATTTATTACAACCTGTATATTTAATCTTAACTATAATAATAATAATAATAATAATAATAATAATAATAATAATAATAAT
>JAHWFO010108876.1:512760-565238 GCA_023313115.1 Rhysida immarginata
ATAATAATAATAATAATAATAATAATAATAATAATAATAATAATAATAATCTATATATTAATACGTGAACATCGAAATTGGGGAACATTTTTGGGGTACTTATTATATAAGGAGGGGAATCAAACTTATTTCATTCGAAAGGTACTGCGCCATAGAAGCGCAGAAACCAAGAAACAAGTCTCTGGGACCACAATTAGCCGAGATATTAATTAAAAATCAATACTGATAGGATGCTAACAGATACCGAGAGATGGCGATCTATGTCCATCAGAGAGAATTCAATCAACACCACCTAAACAGAAGGCTTGAAACGTTATACATTGTTGCATCATCATCAGTCGACCATTGTTAATAGTATTTGTTCTAATAATTAGCTCTAAATTTGGTCGACTTATGATGATGTAACAATGTATGACGTTTCAGTGATCAGGCCTTTTGTTTAAGATTTAATTGCATTGATTATATTTCGAAAAGAAAAAAAAGTTTCCAATTTCAATATTCAAAATTTGTTATGCCTCGATGAAGAACGCTAACGGCTCGGATTTAAAGGCAGAATAGATAGCGTAATAGAAATAATGTCGCACAGGTCGAAATCGATATTGATATTTATTTCTATTGTTGTTTTTAAAGATGTATTTAAATGTGCATTAAATGTAATTTCAATGTTTTTTGATAGTTATGATTTTGGTTTAATGAATTTACACTGCAGAATTTGTAATTCAAACATTTCGCATCTGAAGTTACTTGACGTGATACAACGGCATTCACTTCGTGTTGTCATAAGGGTAAAGTTTATTTGCCGCCATTAACACAAAATTTATTTTTATTGCACTGTATAAGGGATTCACTTCAAATGATCAAACCATAAAAGAGAAAACAAAGAATTATTTCAATAATATTCGTAGCTACAATTCATCGTTTGCTATGGTCAGTTTTGAAGCTAAAATTTTAGATACAGTTTTGCGTGGAGTGTATCATTTTAAGATACACGATATTTTTTATCATAGAGCAAGGCCAATGACTTCTACGTATGGCCGTTCACCATGTTATGCGCAGTTATATTTTTATGACATTGATTTTGCTGTTAACTATAGACTGCGTGAACAATCAAATCAATCGTGCTATAACAATTTAATGCGTAGAATTTCTATTGAATTGGAGCGTGTTAATTGTTTTGTGCGATCTTTTATTGCAGTGAAACATTATTGTGTAAGAGCTGAAAATGCATATAGAGAAATATGTATGCTTATTACCGTTAACCAAAATTTAGACCTTCGATGATGGTACAATGATGCAACTCAAACTGATGTTGCTGTTATTTTAGCACGTTGATAGTGAGCCATCATTCGAACGAAATATGGTTTCTTTTTTAAGAAGCAATGGTATAGTCAAAAACATCTCAGTTTCAGATTCATCATTGGATCCATTAGCGTAACCGTTATTATTTCCTAATTTGTTTCAGAACAGACCAAATACATCCACTGCGAGACAGCGCAGAAATAAAGTTACTATGTTGCAATATGCATGCTATCGGCTGGCAATTAGAGATGATTTTAGCCTTTTACATTATTCACAGAAATTATTTTTGCAGTGGATTGTTGATATGTATGTACGTATTGAAGGTACAAGACTTCATTTCATAAGAAAAAATCAGTCTGTTCTAAGGTCAGAAGTGTATAGTAACTTAACTGATCATTTAGAATTGAACCCGAATGATAATTTAAGTATTGGAAGAAGAAGCTTTAGTTAAATGTATACAGAATAATGCGAAGTTTTAACTGCAATCGCACGAAATAAGCGAATTTTGATTCCGCGTATAAATTTAACTTATTCCAGTACTATTTTACCGTTTGAGTTTCAAAGAAAACTATTCCCAATTACTCCTGTATTTGCAATTACAATTAATAAGTTACAGGGACAAACATTCAAAAAAAGTTGGAATTTTATTAGGGCAACCAGTTTTTACGCATGGTCAGTTATATGTCGTATTAAGTAGAGTTCGATCTTTGGATAGTTTGACATTTTATATTTCTGAACATAACGAACAAGGTCATTTAGCGAATGACGAATGAGTATTTACGAAAAATATAGATTATGCAGAAGTTTTGAATTTCTAAATCCACTTCATAACTATTCATTTTTTTCAAATGGAATTATCAAATTTCTTTATTTGTTGTATTATTCTAGCGTTTTATAGTTGATTTGTTTTTTAAGGAATTTTATATGTTTAATAATTTTTGGTCATTAATTCCCTCAATTTTCCTCTTTGCCATTTGCCACTTTTTTCCTTTTAGTGACGAGTTAAGAATTAAGAATTTGCATACAAATAAATTCCAATTAATTATGTGCATAACAACTTGAATTTCATTACTTTACAGACACAATTGGTTGAATTTCGACCACAGGCGATACTGGTACTATATATTAAAACGCAAAGCACTTTTTAAGAGCAAAATCGGCACTTCTGCGCATGCGCATTGATCATTGTTATCGTTGTTAATTATTGTATGTAATTGTTGTTAATTTGATCATCAGTGCTAGCAAAATTCTTGATTGTGACGTCTTTATAGAGAGGATTGTTTATGATTGTTTACGATTGTTTATGAAACTACAAGTTGTTTTCCGTCAAATTTTGGCGGGTTCCATCTATACTGTGTCCAACGAAAGTTGGAGTGGGCGTTTCCAGTTAAACTTCCTATTTCAATTGTTAGACATTGTTGATTCTACTTTGGCAACAATGTTTAACAATTGAAATAGGAAGTTTAACTGGACACGCCCACTCCAACTCTCGTTGGATAGAGTATAGTAATAATAATTTTTCCGAGGACAAGGAGCATCTGCATTCTAACCTAGCCTAACCTTATTTATCTAACGTAACCTAATCACTCGCGATTCGAACTCAGTTTTGAACGGATGAATGCCAAGCAAGGGAAAGAGCATGGTTTCTATGACAATCACACACGAGAGACATAATCGATAGTCATGACGTTATGCGCAGAAACGAGTTGAAACGGGGGCTCCGATCTGCAGACTATAAGTAAAGTGAATATTAACTTCGTCTGAAAAGTTGAAAAAATGGTTCGGCACTTTAACTACTTAATGGGTGAACTTGTTAGAAATTTAGCAATAAACATGGTTATCGGCGATGTGTGAAAAGCAGGCACTGTATACTTAGGAAATCTATAGAATGCATGACGTTTTTAGGAAAATCATGAAATGTCGTATGATTTTAATATGCATTGTACTTTCGATATTGTACTAATGAATTTTATTTATTTAATTAATACTTTTTATAGTTATGTCCTTTAAAACTTGAATCGTAAAGGCAAGCATCGCAGTCAACGAAAAAGATGGCCAGGTAACTGTTTAGTGCCCGTGTAGTGTTTTATATTAACTCCCGTGTAATAATAACTCCCCAGTCCTTATTAAATATATAATAATGACTCTCTCTATATAATATTAACTCCCCTAGACTGGGATAACCAAATTGTGAAATGACGAATTGGGATTATTCGAGCTTGCCCAGTCGGTAAAACCTACCGTTAAAATACACAACTAGAAATCGGAAATAGCAAATAGAGTATAAGTTTCGATACACAACAAATGTGCCATACTTTGTCGTAGCTGTCATTGTTTGACAATAATAGTTTTGTGACAATTGTCACTTGGTTTATTTTCACCTTAACTTTTAGGGTTACCGTAATCCTCCCTTCTAAAAGATTAAACGACACTTGCGTATCAAAGTCAAGGAACAGGCCTGTTTAAGTTTTGAACATAAGTAGACATAAACCCTATATGTGAACATGCGTGGACAAAAACTCCAGAGAAAGACCCAGAGGACAAATATCTCCACGGAAGAGTGTGCGGACAAAAAGGCACCAGAGCCAGGAAAGATACACGGGCAAATTACCCAGCGGAAACAATATAGATGTGTGCAGGTAGATGCCACCGTGGCAAGAAGCATTAGGTGGGGTATTGTTTGCACATCGAACGGCTAGACATAATTCAACAGGTGTTTCTCCGTTCGCATCCTTTACGGACGCGATCCTATTCTGCTAATCGATGTCAAATTCAAAACTGACTATTCCATTCTTAATGATCAAGAATTCGATGAAAAGTACGTTCGTTACGATGTTGATGTCATGACAACAATACGCCACACAGTGAATGCCTCGGGTCCAACATCAATTAAGAAAGCGCAATCCAAGCAATGTGAATACTACAATAAACATCATGAATCACAATGCAAGTTTAAACCAGACAGTAAAATGTTGTTAAAAATCTAAATCGAGAAGACCGAAAGGGGGGCAAATATACATCGCCATGGCTTGGACCGTATACATTTAAAACTATATACGATAATAATATTTGTATTCTGGATGGTAACAAAGGGGAATTGAAAATTCAAAAATATCTTTGTAACTTAAAGTTGTACGAAGAAAGAGAATCCACGAAGAAAGCATCAGTTGACGACAAAAATGTTTTCTCAGAACGTTCAGGCAGAGTCTGGATCAAAAATTTAAACCCGACAAAGGCAGACAAGACAAGCATTGGCAAAAAGAAATGCTGAATAATAAAACCATTAATGCTCGCAGACATTACTTAATCAAAACCATTATCCAGTAGATGGATTGGATTCTAGTTTACTTGATTAGTCCAAGCAGATGGGTTCAAAGGTACGTCGAACAAATGCGTTCAGATCCATTTTGATCTTGACCGCCAACACTGGATTACTTCGTCAACCATAAGAAACAGATTTGAAGTAGCAGACAACAGTGAGTCAAATTATGAATTCCTCAGTATTTCGTAATTCCTCACTGATGAATTACAGTAATTCATTAGTTACAGAGTAGTTACAGAGATGAATTACAGTAATTCATTAGTTACAGAGTCAAACATTTCGTAATTCCTCACTGATGAAGAAATTATGAATTCCGAAATGTACATCTGAGTCATTAAAAATTTTTTTGTGGATTTGTGTTTTCCTTTTATTCCGATATTGTATATTGGTGTCCACAGTTTCTGGCTATTTTGTTTTATTTATTGCAACAGCTATTGAATTTTAGTGGCGGATGGCGATCCCTTATCCAAATTTGACATACAGAAAATGCGTCAGCACCTTGTGTTTTGTTTGGAACAAGAAAACGTGCACCCGTTTTCCAGATCTGCAAAGAAATTGAAAGGAAGAACATCTAAACTGACGAAATAGATTTACATTTTTGAACACTACTGACATTTGAAATGAACATGACTATGTATACATTACATGCATGTTGACATTTCACGATGTTAAATGTCTTTTGTGTTTACTTTAATAAAAATTAACAATGTTAAAAGCTGAGAAGCCATCACTAGTCCTTATTTGTTTAATTATTGACATTTAATTCAATCTCAGATAACTTATGCCAATTTTTATTTGGGAGTTATAATTATATATATAACAAGAAATTAAGCCTCCCGAGGAAGGTATAGGAAAGTAGCGGAAGCCGTGAGTTCATCTATTTTTTTATTCCTTCATCTATCTTTTTAATCCCCCATTTTCGAACCTTGTATTTAGAAAATATAAAAGAACCCTATCTTCTTTCCTTTCTCATCATTTTCGATCGAATGATTTATCACACCCTATACGTTGCCATAAAGTTCTAAAGACCAAGTGATTGCCACCCCCACAATTACGACCCTATTGGGACAAGTCGGCCCAAACTTTACAGTGATGTTGATCTTGCTTAGAGGAATCTGCATACCGAATTTCACTCCTTTATATGCATAAATACGCGTAGACCTTTTGGTCCCGTCTAATTTCCGACCCCGTAGACCCCAGTGGGCCAATCAAAGCCAAACTAAATAGTGAAAGTGCACATGCCCATAGTAAGCTACATTCCGAATTTCAACCTTTTACTTCAAAAAATGCGGAAATTATGAAGGGGACGGACGGACGGACAGACAGACGGACATTGTGAAAACAATAAGTAGCACCATTCCTCGCTACTTAATAATGACTGGGGAGTTAAAATTATATATATAATAATGACTGGGGAGTCATTATTACATGCTCTACCGGGACCTGTTTTTTTTGTCGGCTACAGCAAGCATTAATTTCATCAACCATTGTTGACACAACATACAAATACGACCAACCGATTGTTGACGCAAACGCGACCGGCAGGTTGTTCGCACATGCAAGCAAACAAACAAAAACCAAATCTATTTCACATATTTAGATACAGTATATATTATTAATTTTTATGTTTTTGAGTTATTTCCAGTCTTGTTTTTTTTTCCATCATTGTGGTAGTATTGCACGAGCTGTATATTAAATTTCAACTTTATAACTTACTTCCAAGTTGCATTTAAAACCGGACATACATACATAGATACATACATATGTAGTTTAGAAAAGCTGTTTAGTAGAAGGTGAAGCCAAAGCGGAAAACATTTAATACTTTGTGGAAGCATCGAGCGAAAACACATTATTGCAACATATTTGTGGTCGCCGCTTAAAATGGAAAACATTTAATACTTTGTGGAAGTATCGAACGAAAACACATTATTGCAAAATATTTGCGTTCTGCATTCAAACCAGCAAACCAATAAAAAAATTTTAATACATGTCTAATGTTGCAGGCTGTCGACTGATGAAATAGATCACCTGAATTGCATACTCCTTGGAGAAAAATAAAAAAAACAGACAGTTTTTATAAACCAATTGGGGTAGAAAAAGTTTTCCCAAATTCAGCATTAGCCAAACATAAGGCAGGCATCTTTGGATGTTTCATATCACTCGAAGGCAGAAGAAATTCAGGACCATGAAGATATCAAATTGCTGTTTCAGGTCATTTAAGTTCCAGAGGTGATTCTTTCGATAGTTCGTTGGAAATAACGACTGCGTCTCTAAATTTCATTTTAGTCTTAAATGAAAGATCTTGAACTGCAGATTTGTCAAATTTAGTTTATGTGTCCATAATTACTATTAATTATCGCTAATTTACAATTCAAAATTGCTTTAATCCAGGGCCTGTATGGCCAGAGGCCGACGAGTTAGTTCCCTGGATGAAACTGGATTAACGGCTGCTGTATGGTGTCGCAGCAGCCGGGGGAATGATGATCGTGTGTCACTGATGATCCAGTGACTAGCCATGGCTGATATTGCTTAATTTGTGTGTCCATAATTACTATTCAAAATTGCTTTAACCACATGCGTAATGATAGGATAAAAACTGAAACAGTTTTGCATTGTTGTTGCACGTTTAACCATTATTGGCTACTGTTTGAAGCACAAGACGGAACTGAATCGTTACCTGACCATTGTCATCTGAGCATCATCTACATACCGTGTGTTTCAAAAGTTTCCGAACTGCCCCTTCTGTATATAGGGAAAGCCTAACTTATGACAGCAGGAGTAATGTTAAATAAAACTTCTAGTATTTTTTACTTTAACCTTTTATTTCACTCTCATATTCGCGTATTTGCATTTATGTAAAATAAATAGCGGGATTCTTAACGGCTGGGAGCGTCCATTAATTGAAAAAAAGAGTACGTTATGCAGGGAAAGTCATCTCCTGCATTCGGGAACTTTTGAAACACACGGTATTTAAGTTCCAGGGGTGATTCTTTCGATAGTTCGTTGGAGAAAACTACTACGTCTCTAAACTTCATTTTGGTCTTTAAATGAAAGATTTTTAGTGTCTAGATTTGTCAAAGTTAGCTTTTGTGTCCAGAATTACTACTGATTAGCGGTAATTTACAATTCAAAATGCTTACGCTGGCAAATCAAACAATCCTCTCCACAATGATGTCATAATCAACAACTTTGCTATCATTGATGATCAAATCAACAACAATTAAAAAAACAATTAACACCGATAACAATAAACAACAATACAGGCAAAAACAGATGAAGATGGGTTGTTAACCATCAAATTTTGACGGGATTTATCTAGTGCGTGATCGTAATGCTGTAACGAGTAACATCAACTTTTCTGATTAATCTGAAAACTTAATTCCTAAACTGCAAAATCTTTACAAAACAACATTCATAAAGCAAAAGTGGGGTTTTGAGATAGATTCCAGCACAAACCGACTCAAAATCTGGATGGAAAATAATAATTTCAATCTTGAAAGTGCAAGCTGCAAACACATGTAGTATGTTTTCGATACACGTTTTCTGATCTTCAACCTTATTTCTTATTCTTTCTTTAAAGATTTATTCATGGAAAAATAAATTCATGTAGAGTTATGTATTTTTCAAAATCATATTTTGATTTTCATCCAACTACACAGCAGTATTTGTTATTCGACCTTAAATGCTTACTGCCCGTTATTCTGGCACTAGCTTCGCCAACACAAGCGTTAATTATACATCTGATGTATTTATTCTTACATCATGCTTTTACTCGGCCACCATTTCTATCGGGACCTAAAGCTCTAGATCCTAATCTAGAACTTAATCGGGACCGGCCCAGCGGGTTCGAATACTGCCGTGGGCATGGATGCTTGTGTTTGTCCCAGAATGAGTAAAAGATAGGTTGGTTGGTTGGTTTGATTGGTATTAACGTTCCTTTCAACTACTATGATCATATCAGGACGGCATTATAGGGTTCTTTAATGTGCAGCCCGCAAACGACTACGCGGGGCTAACGGCTTTACTTCCCTTCCGAAGGAAATTCGTGAAGGATTTCTCGCGTAAAGGAACCCCACTGAAAAAATCCTACGTTCTCGGACATCAGCTAATGGTCATCGGGCCTAAAAGATAATGGTCATGTTGAATTCTCTGCGTCACGAGAAAGGGAGCAAATTAACCAACCCTTCTACCGGACTTGCGAATAGATTTCCTAAGCATTCTATATAATGCCTGATTTCACACACTGATGGTAAAAATATGTTACATACACTATGCAATTTGCTATCATTAAGCAAATTTGTGTTAGATCTTATTTGGACAATAAGATTCATACACTGCTAATTGGACCACGGCAATTCCTATACGCAAAATGTGATTTAACGTGACGTAAAAATGTTCTGAAAAAAATATATTAAAAAGATAAAGAAAATATGGATGGCTGAAAATACAAGTAGACCAAGTCATATTTTTAATATTCATAGTAATAGAGTTTAAGCTGTTACTTTATTTAAAAAAAACGAGGAATCGATGTTATTGTGTCTCGAAAATATAATTTATCTTTGTCCTAAAATTGGGTGTTGCTCCACAGTTGGTGTTTACCCACAGTCTTTTGAAAGTGGACTTGGTCTGATGTATTGATAAAGTTGTATCATTTCGTCGAAGAAAAGTTGTTCGATAAAGGAGCCGTAAAGGATATGATTTGTTGGCAAAAAAAAAATCAAAAGAATAAGGAGGAGGTAGCATATTTTTGTAGCCCATCTGACGGATTTGCTGTATGATCATCAATGACAAGCAATAGGGCACCATGTCTTTGACAAATGCTGCTGCTTCAAGCACAATTTTTATGCATCTGTCATTTCTACAAGGGTTGGACCACGTAGGAGGAAAGAATAGTGAATAATACAATACGATCTACTTCGCATATAAAGGTGGCTTTCTGGAAAGTCTCTTACTCCCAACCATTAAACTAACATACACGATTGTCGAATATCTATTTTTCGTCAACAGAGAGAATTCGTTGTAAAATTCTTTGCAGTTTGTTTTTTTTTTGGAGGAGATAACAGCACTTGTCCAATCGCTGCGCTGTTCTGATTGAAGAGTTTGTGCGACACCCATTTATGGTGCCGGGAAATAGATGAACAGTGCACCATTAAATTCTGGATGATTGTTGTTCTGCTTCAACAGTATCCAGGATCAAGGGGGAAAAAAAGACGAAGACCATGAGATTCATTTTTCAAGCTCATATATTTCAGGATCTAAATTTTGCAAAACAACGCCAAGCATCTCGTTCAAAAATATTTCCTCTACCAAGTGCTCTATTCATCCATTCGGCTGCAACCCTCGCAAAATTCCTCAGTTTAAATTTATAAAGAAATACTTAATTCTCATTTGCCTTTTATCCGGACACATCTCGGAGCTTTTCATAGCATTACGGTAAATCAAGACGTTCACCGTGGTTGTTAGAGCCCGCCAAGGGTCCGTACTGTCGCCTCTTTTGTTCATTATCTTTATGGATTGGATAGACAGGGGCAGTCACGAGAACATGTTTTTGTGGATGACTGCTTGGCGGAGAGGTTGCAGTTTGCCGACCACCTTGTCCTCCTTAATTGACCTTCAACATGCACTAGATCAGTTTGCAGTCATATGTGCAAAGGTAGGATGAAAAAGACTGAGGTTAGGAGCGCCCCATTGAGACAAGTTCAAATATTAATATCTCGGGACTGCATTTACTAGTGATGAGCAGCAGGACAGAGAAATGGATGCTCGTATCGGTGCAGCGAGCTGTGTCAGACGCTAACTGTGGCGATATGTAGTAACGAAATGTGAACTAGAAAAAAAGACCTATGGTCATGAGCCTTGGGTAATAACCGAAGGGGTGCGATCGCGGCAGGTGCAAGAGGCCTTACTAGATAGAGTGCACAGCAAGCACAGTAAAGGAGTCTTTAGGTGTTGAGTCGCTGTTTCTCCGCATTGAGCGGTCTCAGTTGCGATGGTATAGGCACTTGATACGGGATGCCGCAAATTGGTGGGTAAGAGACCAAGGGGTCGGCCAATAACCAACTGGCTAGACTATATGGAGAATTTGGGTTCGAGTCGCTTGAGTATTACCATTGCGGATATGGGCCTGATGGCGGAAGAACGCGAGCGCTGGCGATCTTTTATAGAATCCGCGCCCCTAATGGATGAAAGGATTTGAAAAGTAAATACATGGACTTTGTTGCATGACTAAATTTGAATCTACTGCATTCGCTCTTCTATGTTTGCTTCACGAAACAATCAATATCATCGCATCATCTCTGTATTGTGTATTCAAATGTCACCAAATTCCTCAGATTAATACAACTTAATACAGTTCCGAGAATTTCCATAAAATATAACTTGATTACTAGTCTTCCTAATGGAGCAATATTTCCTTTAGTATGTCCTTTGATCCTGAAGTCTAGTTCTTTGGGGTGAACTTGATGAAGTTTAAATGTGCTTGTTTAATCTTGTGCATTTCAAGGTGATAATGTAATATAACAGAATTGTGTAGTATTTAGGTTTTAAATCCTTTTTAGATGCTTTTTAAATAAATAGGTTTTTAACTAGTATAGCAATTCAGAAAACTAAGGTTTAATTTTCTGTTTAACTCTTTCCAAACTAAATTATTTTTACAAACGAATAAGGTAAAAGATAAAATGAGATGAATTGCTTACTTGATGCTGTGCATTACTACAAAATAAATCCAATTTACCTGGTATAGGACTGGCGTCATTCTTCACGATATTCTCCATTTGCTCAATAACATCTTGGCTTAGCAAAATTCCCGCATTGCAAAGGGCCAAAGCACGATAACCAACTTCGAAATCATAACGCGGTTTCATGTCTTTTAACTTTGAAACCAAATCATGACCATAGAAATTACGTGGATCTTGGCATACCGTGAGGAAAGCGTCGATATATTGGGCAACACGACCTGTAGTCAACTCGTTAGCTGTCTCATCTTCCTGACATACCCTATTGAAAGAAAAGAAATCCTGATGTTAACAATTTGAAGAAAATAGTGAGATTTTAATGCAATTTAATCTAATTTCAAGTTCATCTAAACACAACAATTAAAATTTTACAGAGTATGGCGGAGAAATCCGGCATCTCAGAGTGACGCTCTCGTGGAATATTCTGGTATCTTACTGGTTTCACATAACTTGTGACACATGGCCGCAATAAGCGTACTTTTGCCACTGCCTGCTTTCCCTTGAATGTTCATGCTCTGGAAGTTAATCCTTCCTAAACTATAATTTAACTCGAAAAAATTAATACAAAATACCTACTTAAATTTAAAGTACGTAATTAAACTAAATAATAACGTAGTATTAGAAATATTAAAAAAGAAAAAAAAAAACTAAAAACGAAAACTTATATTTAACTAATACGCATCGCGGGCATGGACGAGTGCGATAGAATAGAGACTGAGCTGTAGTTTATTACGACTACAGAATCGATTCTTTAATTGTTTATGACATTAGTTATTTACGACATCATCATGCCCTGGATATCAGTTAATTGTTTAGTGCCTACTCATCAAGACAATTCTAACGAAAGTGAACATAATATGCCTACCTTGTTTAGATGATGGAGCCCATAATTTTTCCGGCTCCATCATCGGATCAGTTCCATGATACCCAATTAATGTCACCGAAATTACGTCCTTTCATTTGATACCCCACTCGGGCATATTTGCTTACCTTATAGTTTTCATCCGTCTTGCACCCCATATCTCCGTAACCCCTCGGCTGATCCTTCTCATGTTCGAACTCAAAAATTCTATTGGACTCAACTACTCGTGTATCAAAAATCATGAAGATCGGAACAACGGTACTCAAGTTATCATCGAACAAACATACAAAGTTACAAAGATATAAACGCTTCACCATCTCGCCACTTACAAGGGAATCCCTCGAACATGTATGTCAGAGATTTCCACCAAATTGAAATATATTACTCATCTGAAGCTACTGTAGATACTTGCAAAATAAGAGAGTGCGAAATTGTGTTTCTTTCAAAATAAACCGCGAAAACGAAAAAATTTCAGCATACATAGCCATACAAGGACTCCATTGTTAAAGCGGTTAGGCTATGTGGGGTTCCCTTGTTAGACCTCATTCGCTTCGCTCGCTCGGTCAATTAGATTAAATATGAATTATACACAACGTAATTCTTCATTATACTTTAAAGACAATTTTCCATTTGTAACGGGAAGTTAGCTTGTGACAAATTATGCCTCAAAAAGGATTACCTCATCTTATTTTTACATCATTTAACTAACGACATCATCTTATTTAGGTTGCAAAATAAGATGATAGCTTGGCATTTTAGTTTTAGAGGCTTTTGAAATACGGACGTTCAAAAATGATTTAGATTATTCCTGTTGCTCTTTTAAAAGGTAATTTGAAACAGATGATGATACTATGTCAACCCTAGCTAGCCGGTTGATTGCTACAAGATTCAGCCTATTTTTAATTGGTTTGAAACGTTCAAACACAGGAACGAAATGGAAAGAAATTCACATGATCTTATGAAAAAAGAGAGTGTTAGCGTTTGCGGAGAATAAGCACTTCACAAATTACTATTTTTTTTTTTTTTTTTTTTTTTTTTTTTTTTTAAAACGTAAGATACTTAATTTCTTTATTTCTTTAGAATTGATTTACAAAAAGCCCTGACCGGAGCCTGTATGGCCAGCTGGCCGACGTGTGAGGTCTCCGGCGGGGTTATTGTATAACAGATCTTAAGTATTAATTTATAGTAAAGGTTTGAAATTATATACTATTTTTAAAAATAGAAAGAAAGCAACTAACAAAATGGTAATTTTTATGGTAGTTCGTGATGGAGTTAAGATGGATGAGGGGTTGGCAGTTAAGTATCTGAAGGAAAATGTATGAGATATTAAGAATCATTAAAAAAAAAAAAAAAAGAAAATTGGGTTATATATAGGGAAGATTGTAAATAGTAAAAAGTTTTAGCAGGGGTTAGTAGGTATTTTATTAGATAGGAGCGAATATTTCAATAATTTTTTAAAAGTAGCACTTGTGGGAGATAATCGGATATGTTCAGGTAAATTGCCCCACCATTTGACGCCGATAAAGGAGATGCAACGGCGTTGGTAGTTGTTTCTGGTAAAAGGGAGTCTAATCAGGTGTGACAATCGGGTGGGATAGGAGTGAATGTTCTGTTGATAACATATTTCAAAAGGAGTAGAAAGAATTAATTGAAGGTTAATAATTTTGTAAACGAATAGGCAAAGTTGAATAATATAAATTTGATAAATGGTTGGAATGCCCAGGAGTTCGAAATAATGGGAAACAGAGTTAGGCAATCGGATGTTAAGCAAGGTTCTTAGAAACCATTTTTGTAAGCGATAAAGGCGTAAGAGATTGGAGTTCGTAGCGGATCCCCAAAATTGGACTCCGTAGCAGAGGGCCGAGTGTATTAATGAATTATAAAGAAGGATTAGTATATAGGAGGGAAGAAAGCGGAGATGAGATATCATTCCTAGTCTTTTATTAAGTTTGGTTAAAAGAATATTAGTATGTAAGTCCCAGGTAAGATCATGTGTCAAATGGATTCCTAAGTATTTAAAAGTATTTGTGGCTAGTAATAAGTGTGAATTATAGTAAATAGGCAAATCTGTGGGGACCTTTAGCTTATTCCGTTGGAAAAATAGCATGTATTTTGTTTTGTTGAGGTTTAAGGCAAGCGAGTTGGCAGAGTTCCACTTGCTTAAGTTAGATAAAGTTTGATTAATATTAGTGGTAAGAGTTGCAATACTAGAGTCGGCAAACAGCAAGGTTGCATCGTCGGCATATAAGATTAAATTTGAAGAGGCAAGTGTTGAAGCCAAGTCGTTGATAAAGAGGTTAAATAATAATGGTGAAAGGATAGAGCCTTGTGGGACACCTATATTGCGAATCAGTAATGATGACGAAGTATCATGGGAGGTTAGATAATAGGAACGATCAGTAAGAAAGTCGATGAGCCAGTGAAGTGGGGGGCCGCGGATATTGAAGAATGAGGTTAATTTGTGAATTAGAAGTTGGTGAGACACGGAGTCGAAGGCTTTGGCGTAATCTAAAAATAAAGAAACAACATAGCTGTTTTTGGACATGTGAAAAGATATGTATTCAGTTAATTCATAGCAGGCTGTATCAATACTACGGTTGGGACAGAAACCATGTTGAGCCGATGATAATAATTTATTGTTATGAATATAAGTGGATAAACGGTGGAAGTACAGTTTTTCAAAAATTTTTGAGAATATTGGTAAGATAGAGATTGGGCGATAATTGTGAAAATCACTATGGTCACCATTTTTAAATATGGGAATAATTTTGGCAGTTTTGAGTAATTTGGGAAAAGAACCTGTGGTGAGCGATAAATTAAATAAATGCGTTAGTGGAAGAGTTATGCTAGATTTTACTGCGATAATGACATCAGGACGAAAACCTAAAGGGTCGGGGGAAGATGAGGATTTTAATTGTATTATTACTTTTGATATCTCTTCGGGATAAGTGGGAGGAGCAAAGAAAGAATGGGGAGTCCGTGGAAGATTAAAAGAGTATGAAAGAGGAGAGGCTAGGGGCTGAAGAGGAGTAGGTAAAAGAATATTAAGGAACTCAGACAATATAGAAGAAGTTAAGTTTTGAGGACCTGGTAAGGGGGAGCGCGAAGAATGGGGGCTAGAGAGAAGGTTGTTAATCGCATTCCATTTTTCTTTGTTTGAGTTAATTTTATTAAACAGTTGTGCATAGTAATTGCGTTTGGCATTTTTGATGATGTTACGCAAAAGGTTAGAAAATGTTCGAAATTTTATATTGGTTTGAGGGTTAGGATTGCGCCGAAATTTGCGGTAAAGAGCATTTTTGTGGGTTATTTGGCGAAGAATGTAAGTATTTACCCAAGGTTTACGGAATGGTTTAACATTTTTATGGATGGTGGAGGCAACATGGGGAAAGTAGCGGTTATAACCGAGACGAAAATGGTCACAAAACTTTACAAAGAGTAGATTGATTTCAGTGGAGTTTCCAAAAATTTCTGCCCAGTTGGTAAGTAAAAGGAAGGACTGAAAAATTGCTAATCGGGGAGGAGTGACTAAATGGCGTGTGATAGTTATAGGGCTATCAAGAGATAATAAAAAAGAATTGTGTATATAATAAATTGGGAGATGATCGGAGATGGGTAGATCAAGCGTGCCACTGGAATATCCATTTAAATGGCTAGTGAAGCATTGGTCGATCGTGGAGAAGGAATTGTGGGCTATAGAGTAGTGTGTGTATGAAGTAATCGTGGCGTTCAGTCCAACTTGGAGCGTTAAATCAGTTAGAGTAATTAAATTGGGTGTTGACTTGTGGAAATCGATATTGAAGTCGCCAAGTAAGATAATTGACTTAGTGTTTACTTGGAGAGTAAGAAGTAGGGATGACAGAAAAGATATAAATGGCTGAAATAGACCAGATGGAGGTCTGTAAACGGTAATAATGATATATTTGTTATTAATAAGGATAGTAAGTATTTCGTAGTTCTCAGAAGCTATGGTAAAATCAGCTAGAACTGTATAATGTAGGGAATCAGAAATATAAGCTACAATGCCTCCACCTCTTTTGGATTGACGGTGGACTGCGAGTGGAGAGTAGCCAATTAGAGGGGGGATCTCAGTATGCGAGTGAGTCCAAGTTTCTGTAATGGATAGAATTTGTGGCGCGGAGTGAAGATTAGTTAGGGAGGCAAGGAGTGAAGAGAAGTTTGCTTTAATACTGCGAATATTTAGATATAATATGAATAAAGGTAACTGGTTTTGGTTGGGTGTATAATTGTCTAGTAAGACGTTAAGATCACTTAAGGAAATAGAATTAGTAGTGGCAGACATATGAAGGGGAAAATTGAAATAAATTAATTTGGAAATAAGAAGATTTATAATGAAATTGACAGGTAAGTAGAAAAGTTAATGAATTTTGAGCAATTAATCTGGATATAAAGTTTCTGAACATGGATGACAGGAACAATTCGCAAGAGCTTAAATAAGAAATGTCACATGTTATCACAAGTAAATTAGAATTGTCTGAGCATCCATATATAGATAATATAAAGAAGTTGGCATAGATATTTATCAAATAGCTAGGTAAAAAAGAAAAATTTAAACTATATAAAATATTTAGGAATTGTTCAAAGATTTTGCAGGTCATGGAGATTACGCAGGGTAATGGGTTGAGAGGTATCGGATTTACGAATCATGATATTGCCATTACTAACCCATAGGTGTTTGTAATCTAGGTCTTTTTTCTTTTTTTTGGCTTGCACAAATATATCTCTGAAGTAGGGAGATAGATGATCATTTAGGTAAATGGGGAAATCTTCATTAAATATTTTTGCATCTTTTGTGGTTAAAAGTCTAAAATTCAACTTCTTGTTTCGCAGTAGATTAAATTTAATACTTTTTCTAAGAAATTTCACAATTATCGGCCTGGGTTTTGAATTATTGGTGAATTTCCTGTTGATTCTGTGAACGGCATTTATATCATACTTCGTACAATCTACCTGAAGAGTCGAAGCTATTTTTGTAACTATCTCTTCTAAATTTTCTTGGGGTTTCTCAGGGATTCCTCCAATTATTATGTTTGAGTTATAGGAATACTGTTCAGAATCAATCACTTTCATCTTAATGTTGTCGATTTCCAGTTTAAGCTTGTCGTTCTCTTTTTTTACAGCTTCATATTTTTGATTATGAGAATTGATTTCAGATTTCAAATTACTTAATTCTTCTCTCATTGAGTCAAATTCATCAGTGAAGAATTCAAAAGCTTTACTGAGCTCGTTCACTTGATTCTTAACTTTATCGAGATCTTCAAGTTTATTTAATATTGCGGTTAATTTGGATTTGATCCAAATGATTTCTTTATCCATGGAGGTAAATTCTTCCTTATTAGCAACAAATTTAGGTGGTTTAGCAGTTCTCTTTGCGGGAGATGGAGCACTTGTAGAGCTTAAAACGGGTGCTGGGGATTCGGCAGATTTATTATCAACAATTTCAGGAAGGCAGAAAGCACACACATATTTACTAACGGTGAAATCATAGTTGTCGAACTCCTCAACGGATATATTATTGCAATTTGCATGGAACCATTTTTGGCAAGATCCAGTGCATTGAACAGCCTTGTCAGCCAATTTTATGTACTTCTTACATGTGCCACAAGACCTAGGGCCCATACTTAGCCATTATAGATGAAAAAACGAGAAGAGAGATTTTACAACAGAGAGGGGCGCCAACAATGAACATTTTATAACAATGTCAATGTCGTTAAAGAAATTAAAATGCTACTGCAAGTTTGAATATAACGACAAAAATAGAATACTGATAAATTATTCGATAAATACCAGATCAATCAAGTCAAACGGGTCTAGGAGAGTTCATAGTGGCAGATCAGCAATCACAATATCAAATAGATAGTCTGGGCAATCGAAATCAAGCCTACTCAGCAGGAGGAAAAATTTTGCGTCCGTCCGAGTTTATAGAGTTTAAGAAAAAAAAAAGCAGTTAAATATTCAAAAAGGAAATGGAAGCATTCAGAAAAACATCAGCAGCGGTCGTGCCACGCGGGACGCCATACTGAAGCTCATTGACTGGTTTCCTTCTGGCGAGCCCGTTAACAACAAAATTTACAGCAACACGTCTAATGAAACTGCAACCCAAAGTGAAACTGCATCCTATTGTAACAATAAAATCAATATTAGTAACAAGGCGTCTGCGACATTTACGGTTGAATGCCGGATATACATGTATATTGTTCGATAATACTTCGTGGTCAGCCTCCAATGATAGGGTCAATAAGCTCTACGCGATTGGTGTTGCAGTATCTCAAAAGAATAGTTCGCCTCAGCCGTAAGAAAACATCTTGAATGTACCTCGGGGCGGGATGATTACTTGTTAATTTTATCAATACTCTGCAGATCGGTTCTTGATCCCTGACCTGCTTTGGTTTGGTTTAGTTTATTTGGTATTAACGTCCTTTTCAACTACTATGGCCATTTCAGGACGGCGTTGTAGGGGCCGCAAATTTTGCCTCGCAAGGGTTCTTTAACGTGCAGCCGGCAAACGACCACACGGGACCAACGGCTGTACTTCCCTTCCGAAGGAAGTGCGTGCTCTCAAGATTTTCCTCCTGAAAAAATCCTCGTCGTCCTCGGCCGGGATCGAACCCGCGTCCTCGGGCGATCACGCAACCACTGAGCCACCGAGGCCGATCTAACCTGCATTAGAATAAGTGATCGCTTAGACCAGCGTTTCCCAAAGTGGGTTCGCCTAAATTTTTTCGTAATGGCGGATTCTTATTATTTTATGCATGTATATGCAGGGCCGTAGCCAGGACGTTATCTTGAGGGGGTCGATTTTCAAAAATTCCGGACCTTTTTCAAAAATTCCACTGAGTCGGACCTTTTTCCATATTTGGGAGGCGGACCTTTTTCCATAATGGGTTGGTCGTCGACCCCCTGACTACGGGCCTGTTATGTTATATTTATAAGTCAAGGATTCGCTCAACTTAGATCTTTGTGAAACGGGGTTCATCAGTCGAAAACGTTAGTGAAGGGGTTCGCGAGTAGAAAAAATTTGGGAACCAATTGCTTAGACAGTTATTGTTTCTATAAAGACACCTGAAGGACGCGTCGTGCTCAGAAATAGGTTGATGCGGGAGATCAAGATACGATCTGCATAGTGTAACTATTTTAAAGTAAAATTTCGATTGTGCTATTCAATACAACGACAATTTTTTTCGAAGCAATGCAGCCAAAGTCTGATATATTCTCGATACCTTTCGCTTTATATTCTAGAATATTATGGTTGAAATATCATGAGAAAAGATAACTGATTTAATGAAATTTTGAATAAAGTTTTTAAACACATTTCTGTGTGGGAGATATATCGTCAGCCTCATATCATTTTTATCTTCGTATAAACATCTTGCTGGGTAAGTTTTCATTGGTTGTACGAATAAGTTTACATCGTTTTTTTGGTCAAAAAAGCGAAATTAGTTTTAAGGGAGGCCCATGCAATTTGGACCTCCTAAGGGAAAAGGGCTGTAACTTCTATTCAAAATAATGTAGCTACAATTTTCAAACGTAGAAATACAGGTATGAGTCTGAAACCCTGTCACAAGCTTTAAGGGGAGGTAGTATGGATGAGTCTAAGCAAGAAAATTCATATGAACATGGGTCCGAATTTGAACGATAACTGAGATATGAACAGAAATAAAAATGCCGCCACTAAGATCAGCAAGTTAATAACTCACTTTCTATAATACCTAGGATAATGAAGTTTTAAGAAATAATAGGGTACATAAAACTGTGTATACTGTTAAAATTTGAACGAATTCCAACGAGTAGTTTCCGAGTTACGCACTCAACATCCTAACACGTGCTCACATGTGAATACTACCCACTACGTGCCAGGTTTTCAGACTGTATAAAAAGCTGTGTTCCTGCACATTGAACATTTGCAAGGTATAGTTAATCCGGCATCTTACCGTCTGAAAATGTGCATAAACTGATGTCTGTAATCTGACAACGCCATCTGGTGGTCAAAAACCGTACAATTCTAGCATTAATTTTTTTCCTGTATAAAAAATCCTTCATTTCAATCGTTTCTGTGCAAACAGAATTTTTTTTATCTGCATTCGTGTGCGAATTATTTAAAATGTTTAAAATTTTTCCTGACTTTTGGATTATCCTAACAATCCTTTTTTTCAGACAATACGTAGATCCGTGATAGAAGAAGTCCAGTTGTTTGGAAGCGATCCAGTTATCAAGCCAATTTTTGATCTCTTCATTAGAAATAAACCGTTCTCCAGAAAGAGCGCTCTGCAGGGATCTAAACAAATGGTAACCTGATGGCATAGCGAATATGGCCAGTGAAGAACATATCCAACTGCTTCTAAAGTTTCCTTGACATGTTTACGATATGAGGTCTGGCATTATCATCCTGGAAAACAACCTTGTTAAGTCTTTTCGCATATTTCGAACGTTTCTCTCTCAATGCACCTTCACTCTCTTTGTCTTCACCTTCTCCCTCAACCCACCTTTCGCTGTTCCGGACGTTTTTGGTGCCCACCTTCGCTCTCTTATCTTCTACGCGAAATTGTCTTAACCACTGTCTACACGTGCTTTCAGCTACAAACAACCGGTGATTTTTAATAGCAGTTTTCTTTAAAAAGAAGTTATGCAGAAAACTTTTTTATTGGCACAACATTCAACATTTTCTCAGCCCAGGCTGTAAAACTGTCAAGGCTGCAATCGCGCAATGAAAACTGGAGATATAAGCAAGCAAACTAGCATCATACAATGTAGACACGCTGTAATCTCTAATTTTTTTACAATTAAAATCTCCGATGCGTATGGCTCATTGTACGTAAAATTTGGCAGATTGTCAACTTTTTTTATAGTTCTATCGAATGCAGTAGGTGCAGTTTTGCAAAGCACTTACACGATTCGAAAGGTTCTCTTATAAGAAATATGGAGTTGTCTCAAAACCAGTGCAAAACTAATTTTTGGCGCAAAGCTAATTTTTGGCGAAATAACTAACAAGAATAATTAAAATCAGTCAAGAGTAAACAAAAAAAAGTTGAAAATTATTTATTTTACATTAACAAAAGCTATCTTATTTATAATCAAACTTTAAAAATCAAGAAATACGAAACGCGCAAAGTAGGCGGAGGAAACGTTTTTTGTCAAGCGATGTTTATCAGTTTGACGGTGTTCTAAGAAACTCAATGAAACGGACATTCTCTTGAGCGCGACCGACAAGATGAATGACGTCACATATCTCTAATTAAACAAACCCTCCTTCCTATATGGTATAACTCAGTATAAGTCAGGATATGATAAATTTCATCTGACAATTGAGACATTAAAATTGGCTTACAGGGTGTAAATTTAATGTTGGGCGCTACTTGGAGGATCGTTTCCTAAGGAGGCGAAAATCGGGACTTATTCATATCTGATCAAAATTCCGAATGGAAACTTTTTCACTGCAACCACAATTTCACTAAACTAATATGGTGTTGAACACTCCTTTGCTTTTATTGTGGCCTCTACTCTCCGAGGAAAACTTTTCACTAGTTTTTTCGTAAATTGTTTCAAGAATTTTCTACCATTCTTGGTAGATGAGTTCAATCACAGAAGTTGGACGTGGTGGCCGTTGTAGTCATCGCTCCAATTCTCCCTACATCAAATCAGTTAAATAGGATTATCTCTGTGAAAGCCAGTCCTTTCCTTCATCCCCTTTTCAAATCATTCCTACCCTACAGGCATTATTTTCCAATCCCAAACTCTTGTCACAATGCTGTTTGAAAGTGCAGAATTCTCCGGAATGTCAAGATAAGTTGTAAACATACTTCCTGCTACTGTATCAATTCAAACATGAAAATGACCCCCATACTTTGTCACTGCCGCTGAACTTCACAGTAAGCACAACGCATTCTCCAAGCATCCACCAGGCACTAACTCGACCATCTGATTATCGTGTGAACCGAGATTCGTCGTTTCATAAGATTTGTTTCCATTGCTTCACGGCCCATTTTTGGCTATCGATACAATATTCTAACCATCGCTTCGCATTGATTCTGCTGATGTGGCGTTTAAGAGCAGCAACATGGCCGTCGAAACCACAGTTTTCAGCGAATGGTGATGTACTGGTACTACTTGAAGTCTTCCGATCATTGTTATACATGGGCTCGACTTCAGCTTCCGCGATTGCATTGACATTGCTCTTTGACCAAAAAGGGAAACCTCTAGGAGAATTCAAATACCGGATACGTACTTCGGGTACCAGGTACCCATCTTCATTTTTTTTTTTTTTTACTTCTTAATTGTTTTTCTCCGCTGAAGATATTTTTCTCGGGTACCTGGTACCCGAAATACGTATCCGATATTTTAATTTTCCTTGTGGATTAGAGGTTTCTCTTTTTGGTTGTTCCATTCCACAATTTTTGCTTAATCAATTTTTGTTTATTGCTCTTTGAGGTTTCCACTTGACGGTGATGCAGTCGTCATCACTGGGTATGACTTCAGAACTGGGTATTTTGTAGAATGGCAGATATCTTGCAAACATACTAGTTGCATAAGTGATATCCTTTAAGGGTGCCAGGATGGAGCTCACTGGGCTCTGATATACATACTGCACCCATATGAATCATAAGAGACCAGTCAAACATATTCCTATTTATTTTACCCTGGTCATAACAGACATTAGAAATTAGAACACATAATATTGTTTTCAGACCCGGAAACTTTGGATAACATAGTATTAGTAGATCACATATTTTATAATATAAACCATTATATACATATTTTATGGATATCCTACTTCGTATTGCCTTTGTTTGTTTTTGTTTTTTTTTTAGCATGAACTCTGGTAATTCATTTTCTCGTTTTTTTCCCCCTTGAACTGATGGGAAACTGGAAATTCAAATCAAGGCCAATGGGCAGTAAATCGATACATATAAAGAGAGAAATGGTAATATTAAAATAGCAAATAGAAACTTTCTAATACTAACAAATTTGTAGTTCTAAAGGAACAAAATTTAATTTTGAGCAATGCATGTGCACCGGTTTATTAGAATAAGTATCAGTGCGATACTACGAGTAAATTTGAGTTGAATAGAATTTATCACATAAAATTCATATAATGAGTAAGGTTAAATTATTCGTCATGACTTTGAAACAGGAATACATAAAGATAAATTGCTAATGTTTCATTTCTAAAGCATATTATCTCCCTTTTTATTGCTAATATTATTAGGGTTCTACAATTCAATTTAATTAAATTTAATGATCATTTTTAAATGCTATTTGGTCGCTCCTAATTCTGGAATATTATTTCATTTATTAATTGTTCAGTTTTAAAATAGACTTATATAATAAATCCTGTTTTATGTAAACGCAGAAAGATCATTTGATCGCATTTTTAACATTAAATAGCAATGTCGTTAAATAAATACGAGGTAACCTCGTATAATTCTTGAGGCGCTATCAAGGTAAAAGTGTATTAAGTCTATGTTAAAAAAATTTCTTTACCCAGCCATGTCGAGGGCATATTGTAGAGCGAGTTGTTTTGTACTCAGCTGATATTCAAGTTTGTTTTCTGCCCATGAACTTTGTGATAGTTGCAGAGCCATCACGGAATTTGCAGTTTCGCTGTCTGAACCCCAGCCCCACTGCAAATCCCGTTGCGACAGAAGCCATTGCTGCGCTTTCTCCTTGGCTGCGTTCGCTTCTAGATTTCGTAAAATTTCCTCTAAGAAATATAAAAAGAGAGAGACATGCTCATGCTTTTGACAATAATTTATATGAATTTTTTATTTAAAAAGTTGAAATATTTTATAGAAAAATAAAAAAGCGAAATATAACATTAGAAAATAAATAGAACTTCGCTTACCGAAATAGCTTCTATCATCGCTTATTACCTGTCAAACGATAAATACAAAATTATAGAGCTATAGGAATTTTTTTAAATTTAACAGTAATATTCATAGAATTTACCGAGGAGGTACAATAAAACTGGATTATTAAGAGCAATATGCACAAGGCTTGATTCGCAGTCATTGTCGAGGATATGTATAAATGTCGCCGTTACCCCAGTGTCATTGAAGAATAGATAGAATTTTTACGGATTATTATATCGTTTCGATTAGATAAATAATACAAGTGAATCGTGGAGCTGTTTAAATAAAACAGCTATGCGTCATTAAAAACTGACATTTGCACAGAATGATTTAAATAGGGTCTCGCTTTCACCATTAATCTTATAATGTTTGTTTAGCAAGTTACACGAAAATCCGTCCTGTCAGCCATTTTTAACAAAAGGTTGGATCCTTTCCAATAAATGGCGCAACTCATTAATAAGAAGGACGTGAAAACCCTGTTGCGGATTTTCCTGGAAATCTTAACAGGTGATGCATGACACAATCCAAAGATTAAAGCAGTTAAATCACCTTTGTCTTGTTTCAAATTAAATTCCAGACAATTGTAACATTCGCATGTGTCCCGTATATAAAAAATAATAAATTATACCATTTATATTATATTATATTATATTATATTATATTATATTATATTATATTATTTGAATGAATGGAATAATCTTAACCGATTTAAAGCATTTAGCAACTTTATAATTAAAGAGGAAAAAATTATTCCAACATGACCAATTCGTCAGTCTATAGCAGGATATAACATGCATAGGATAGGTTAAATTATTATTATTATTATTATAAATTGTTGCATTTCATAACGGGATATGTGAATTTAAAATATACTAACATACAAATTTATACAGTTTGTCAAAGTTCATACACATGATTTTTATGATTTGGACAGTGGTTAACTGTACAGTTAATTATGATTTCTAATTGTGTGCGGAAAAGCATTCCATACTGAAATCAACATTATAGGGGAAAAACGATTCCTTGAAATTAGAATTCACGTTAGGAGGTACAAGTTTGTAACGTTGTGTGTCACGAGTTTTGTCGGAATCTAGGAGCCAAATCTTTGTCCTTTTTAAGATTATAATGAAGTAGAATAACTTCTTTGCATACTTACAGAATATATTAAGTTCTTTGGTTTATTTCCACTTTACGGTTTGATAAAGTCTGCGACTGGTCATGACTGATTCTTCTCTGTTGTTGATTGACTGACTTCTATAAAGAGAAGAACCTCGATGAGAGATGATTTAATAAGCATTACACTTTCTCGCAGCAATCAAATTTACATAAAGGATTAAATCAAAAACAGTGCCCAGAAGTAAAGGGCAAAGAATTCTTTTCTTCTATATAGCATTCTTTTTTTTATTATTACTAACTAGCGGACCCGGCAATGCTTCGCTATTGATAATTGGTAAATCTTCTATATATATCAAATACACAGTGGCTACGTACAGCGCAACCTTGTACGCCTTCCGTTCAATACAAAGGAAGTGGCGAGGCCTTCGAGATTAACAAGGCCTGAGCATGCTACTCCGTTTCAATGCTAAAATGCGTGCGAGAGCGATTTCCCCAATCTGTCGCCAGATGTCCTCTTTTCTCAATAAAATCTAAAGCTCTGTAAAATCTAAAGCTCTGGATGTAAAAATTTACATCCAGAGCTTTAATAAAATCTCTGTAAAACCATGTTGAACAACGGAAAAACATCGATGTTTGCGAGGCTTTTTCAAATTCAATGAGTCTTCAAATAAAACATAGATTTCACATATTGCTTCCATTGAGCACAGATCTAACTAATGTAACTTGTTCATTTTGATAGTTTCAAAACTTTTCGAGAAATAGGCTGTGTTTTCCGTATTAATGTCGCCCATGATAAAACGGCCAGGGCCAGTCAGTCAGCTGTATAGCATTTTTTTGTCACAGTAGTACTTTATTAAAAAAATTTACATAATATTTTATTTATTTATTTATTTATTTTTGAAATTATCATGACTTTAAATTGTCATCTAACGGGGAATAAAAATCTTTCGATCTTTTCGTGGTTTAACCATGAGAAGATCGAAAAATGTTTATTTTTTTTTTTTTACATCTGAAATTCATTTGTATAGCTGTACAGAATTAATTTCACAAATGATGGTTTATTTAAAACATTTGCTTAGTGGTATTTTTTTTATTTTTGAATTTATCATGGTTACAAAAGCACATGTAATACAATTGAAATAGCTGGCTTTCTGCTTGTTTATTGAGAAAAGAGGACACCTAGTGATGAAATTTGGAAATCGCTCACGCACACACTTTTCAGCAGCATGCTCAGGCCTTGTTAATCTCGAAGGCCTCGGAAGTGGCAAGCTGTACCGCCATCTACCAACAGAATCAGATGCCAAACTAACTCAAATATCGAAACAAGCAACATGGCGGATTCCCATCGCATAGTGGAGAAATGGAACGAGTTAAACAATTTTATCTTAGCTTCGAGTAGCTAATATGGGATAGAATGAATACTGTTAACGGCGCCGATCGTCTGCAAGTCAAGAAAAGCTACATTTCCTTCACATTTACTAGATCAGTATATCGGTCACAACGCGTAGATGTCCCTCTCCCCTCAAGCATTCTCTTCTCCTGTTAACTCGAGTTAGCTCTGATCGCTTCGCTATCAAAATTTTGACTCTATTGCAATTTATTTCATATAATAGATGAAGGAGGTTCTTCTGTTTCTGATGTAATTTTAGTGAAAATTATTCAGAGCCCCTATTAATGTTATAAGGCTAAGGCTTATGCGTTGCATTTAAAACTAAGCAATCAGATGATTCTTACGAAAGCTTAGCTATAAATAAAACGGATAAGCAGTTACTGTTAAATTCGGACAGGGGCCCCATTGGTGAATCTAGTTTGATCCAATGGGTGGCCCAGTTACCAAAACGGTGATTACGTTTTCGGGGGGTTTTTTGTTTCTATTGGTTATTGTTCACTATATATACCTTGCTAATTCAATAAACAAGTGTGAAAGCTGGTTTAGCAAGTGGAGGCTAAAATTGAATGTAGACAAATGCAAGGCGATGTTTGTCTCCAAGAAGAGAAAGAGATCATTAGACTCTCTAACACTATATGGCAAAAAACTGGACTGGGTTGAAACTTATAAATATCTTGGTGTTGTTATTGACTCTAAACTTACCTGGACTCCCCACGCAACTTATGCGTTGAATAAGGCCAGGAGAGCCAAGTTTAGCTTGATTGCTCTGCTGGGCCGGAATAGTGCTCTAAACATTGATAATAAACTCCTACTCTATAAGGTCATTGTTCGGACTATCTTGACCTATGGTATGCCCGTCTGGGCCACAATATGTAAGACTAGGTGGAAAGAACTGCAAACGTTCCAAAACGTTACCCTTAGGACTATTGCGCAAAAAGATCGGAGAATTGTTCGCAATTCCTCCATTTATAATGACTTCAACATGACTCATATTGGCAAATACGTTCAAGGGCTCATGGAATCCATGCTGCCCAATATAGAAAATCAGAGCAACGAGCTAGTCTCGGGCATTTTAAAGCATCCTATGCATAGAAAGAGATATCGTGATCCAAGGCATATACTTGATATTAATTTTGAAGACATTGATAATGTCTTATTTCCAGATTACTGGACTTCATAGGTCGTGTTTTATCTAATACTAGTGGTCTGCTTCTAGTCTAGACAGTCGTCAATCAAATTTTCCTCCACCAAGAGGAGGCAATTTTCTTTCATACTTTGGATGACCCTTGTGGGTACATCAGGCTTCTTTTCTAGCTCAGTGTATTTCCCTTGGAATATGATTATGAAGGGTGAGATTATGGAAGCCATGCTTCAAGTTCCACTCGAATACCGATACACTACACTGTTCGATTGTCGATTGTCGAATAAACAAGTCAGTTCTCTTAAGAATGTCTTGAGGTTCTCCTTGTCTGCTGAAGATGAAAGCAAAGCTTTCGAAAGACGTTTACAGGTTGTATTGTTTTTTTCATTCTTTTTGTTTTATTTCTTGTTTAACGCCTTTTTTAGTTGTGATTAAAGAGTGTTGTGCTTTTAATCTGTTCAAAATGATCTCTGATTTTACTTTTAACTGTCCCAGAGATAATAGCCGTAACTAGAGAAGGAAAGGAGGAAACTGGTAATAATGATAAAGTAATAATGATAATGATCAGTTTATAAGATAATATTCAGTCCCACGGTACTTCTCCTAATACGCTGGGAACAGACGAGTTGGTAACTTGTTACCGTTACGCAGGAAAACGGCAACTACGCTGGGTAAGTCAACGGAGTGCTCTTGGCTGTCGCGGAAATATATAAAGGAAACAGAACATTCATTAGCAAAAGTAGTTTAAGTATTTCGACCAGATGCTTAACTAACTGACACAATAAAAATAACAATGAAAGAGACTAAACTACACAAGGATGGAAATGCTGCTGAGCGCGCGTTCAGCGAGAGATCTCGTCCGCGTAGCCAACGCTTAAACCGCTTTCGCTTTCCATGTGTATTGAGGGCGGTACACTCGGAGTAGATTAATTGTCTTTGGGGCTGTCCCATGAGTGCGGACTGGATGCCTCCTCAATATTGGTGATCAGGCTGCTGAGGTCATTAGGCCGATTATCGTCTATCCTCTGTAGTAGTAGTGCCTGACGAATTTTCGTTGACACAAATATTCTTGGGCAAACAATTACGAGTAAAAATTCAAAGTTCGTTGTCCTCTCGTGCGCGAACAATTACGAGTGATAACATTTAAGTGGTCAAGGTCATTGTTTTGCAATATTCAATTTTTATTTGCACCCGTAAGTTTTGATTTATCACACGGGCTTACAGATGCGTTGTTATCAAGACCACTTACGGTGATTGTGCAGTCCTTCCCTCCCTTTTTTCGCTCTGTGTATTTACACATGATAGCTTTTTCTCGTGGAGCTGATGTTTGGTTCCATATTTTAGCTTTTTCGTAATATTCATGGATTTTTGCCCTCTGAATATTTAATTAAGCCTCTCTTCTTGTTTAGGGCTTGGCTATTCAGCGGGAGACCTTTGACCCCTTGTCGGGGGTGGTTCCCCTTTGCTGAATAGCCTTTCGTTGCCATATGCGGGTTTTATGGCTCTTTTCCGCTCTGGACAGAGGAGTCAGCTTAATTAGCGCGCTTTTCTTAGTTTCGTCTTTTGTGAGAGAGTGACTTTTCTTGGATCGGATGACAGACGGGCTTGGCTGTCAATTGATTGGTCAATTAACTTGTGTCGGCTTCTTTATGAAGTTTTAAACAGATTTTCTCTCCGAGTTTTGGAGAGGTAGTTGGTGACTGGCCGGCCAGGGGAGCAGGTCGTGAGACCTCGCTCGCTGGTCGGGCGGAGATTGTTGCTGGGCGACCGCTGCACTAACGAGCATTTTGCTTTCAAAATCGGACAAAAATATTTTGAGTAATTTTCAAATTGGAAATAAATGAAAATGCATGGCAAAGCTTATTAAAAGTATATTTTAGTGAAAATAAGTACATATTTAAAAAAAATATACATTTATTCTTCTTCATCTTCATCCATTAATGAATCATCGTTATTTGGTTCGGGCTTGAAAAGGTCTATTGTTTCTTTTAAAAACGGCTGGCTTTTGCTGGGTTTACTTTTTCTTCCACAGCTGATCAATGGATCTGATGTGAGAAGAAGCCTATTTAAGACGTCTTCGTTACATCGTAACCGCGAAAACTTCCTTCAAAACCGCAAAAAAAATTCCTGTTTCTGATCAAAATTTTCCCGACCATAAAGGGTTAAAGTCCTTTAATTCAAAGTCGTGGAAAGATGTGGAAAATGTTTTTACTGTTATAGCAGGGTAATATCCTATAGAATACTATAAAAAATAAAATTTTACTCGATCTTCCTCGACACTATAACATAAACACCTTTTAAATTCCGTGAGGTTTCCATGAGGTCGATTCTCTTTTAAATTAAGTACATACCTTGTTCCAAAGGATCCATAACTCAAACTTGTCACTTTAACTCCAAAAAAATATACTTTAACTACAAAACAAAAATAGAGCGTATCGAGAATGTAGGCGTGCGTTCTGAACGATGCATCGCGATGTCTAGATTCCGACTACCTGTGCAGCGGGGGGGTGCGGAAAGGGTCTACTTGAAACCCTTTCCCGGATAGTACGTTAACTCAGGTACAAAATAACTATGGTCTTGGTGTCATTAGCTACATTTGGATTTTTTTACTTTTGTCCGATTTTGAAAGCAAAATGCTCGTTAGTGCGCTGGTGCGAGATCGGACCTCGGAATTGGTCGTCCGCCGATTGCCGATGGCCCTACGGCTTCGAGCCTTGTTGTAGACGGATGGGTTCCCAGTCTCGTTCGGCATTGTTTGGGGACGGCTTGCTTGACACCTGGTCGATCCCCTCTCTGTCTCCTTGGTCTTTGCCGTCTCTCTTCCTCACGCCGGATCCTCGCTGACTTTCTCCGTCTCATCAGCTGTTCCAGAGAATCATCGTAGCTCCGTCGGTAAGCTGAGATTATCGTAGGCAAGTTCGCACCGATTTGCGTTTGTCGTACTTTGATGTTTTTACTCGCTTAACCGTTCTCCGTCTTCTTGTTTTCTCCGTTTCCTACTTTATATCCCTGTTACCCAATCCAACTTTCATTCTGTCTAATAAAGGCGTTATCTATGGCCCAGACAGTTTTCTTTCTCTTTCTCTGCTCACGAGAGCGCCCAGCCAGCAGTACTCTGAGGATGATAGTCGCCCTGTATTAGGTAGTGTAATTGTAGGTAACATTTTATTTGTTTTATGCTTTGTGGGTTGAAAGCCGTGTTTTTGTTATGTTGTTACTGCTTTGCTTTTTATGATTGATTGCTTTGTTGTTGATTGTTATTTACTTTTGTTATTTTGTTTTGTTCATTAAACTGTTTTGTTTTGCTTTTTAATGCCTTTTTATTTGATGCGTTATTTAAGTTTAAGTCTTGTTTTTAACCTTGTTTTTTTGCCTTTGGCGTTTTTTTGCTCTTTCTTGTTCCTCATTTCGGTAGTGGTTCAACCTCCTGAATTCCACACAATACAATTTTACCATCCTGAATACAACGCAAATTCAGGATCGTTGAATCGTTCGTCAAAATCGTAGTGGTTCCCTTTTCCCCGTTTCCCATATAACTGGTGCCATGATCCCTGAGATTCAGGGTTTCTCCTGATCGTTGCTGCCCCGTTCTCCGCAAAGTTCGCCCAAATGGGGGGAGGGAGAAGAAAAATCTGAATCATCGCAGCTAATCTGGCTGCGATAAGATAGCGCCAGGGTAACCCAATCTCCTCTCTCGAAAGGGATAAAAGAAATTCAGCATAAAACAGATAACACTTACTTTGAGCCCCTGCAATTTTTGAAAATCTTTATAGGATGGCAAGGTGAATAGGCATTTGGGCGTTAGCAAAAACAAAACGGGATCTTAATAAACCGCACCTTGACGAACATCGAGATATGGGGAAACGAAAGTTCCAGTCAAGGCGGGTAACACACTTTGTGACTACTTGTTGCCAGTGAAGAGAGTCCATGGCCGGTAGAAACGAAAAACATTAACCAGCACTGTCACTTGGCCACACAATATTATCGGAACAATTTAAGATGATCAACAGCCCAGTGCCCTATGGCGATGCCCTTTGACTTGTCAAGGTTGATAGAACTCCCCGTCGAGGCACTGAACTGGTCGAATGCTCCTTTATAAATATTCAGGGTAGGGTCAGACGCGAAGAGAACCACGTTGTCTGCGTAGACAAGCATTTTGATGGTGTTCGACGCTACTGGAAGATCATAACCCCGAACATTCGGAAGGCAATTTAGATAACGAAGCAATGGTTCCAGGTAAAATATGTACAGAAGGGGGGACAGAGTTCAAAGACGTGCGACTCGGAACCATTAGTGTGGAAATAATTGTAGCAAACATCCGCGATAGAAGATGATGAAACAACTCAAAGAGGAACACGTGTTCACTTTGTCGAAAACCTCTTCTTGGTCAAGACTTAATACAGCAAGAATCTGTTGTTGAATATGAGCTTCCTCCTTGACACACCGAATGGTTACGAGATTGTCAGACATCCTGCGAAATGGAATGGAGCAGGACTGTACGGGATCGAAGAACCCGTCAGCATACAATTTGTAGCACACCTTATAATCCCTTTTGAGCACTGGGTTCACGTCCTGGATCTGGAACCTTGGGGAAAAAGACGATTTTTCCCACTGTGAATTCTTGTGCGATGGAGGAAGGAACTGCCAAGATAGAATTAATAAGCACTTGCACTAGCAAAGGCCCAAGAAGTTTCCATGTCCTGATGTAGAAGGCATACGGGAAGCCATTTATTGGACTGTAGACGACCATCCTCTGATAAAACTTCTTAGCTTCGTCTTCGGAGATAGGAAATGTAATGAAGGCGTGTGTATCCTAAGAAAAAGGTCGTAAAGCCGCTGTCCAACTCTTCGTGGTATCTGATGGTAAGATTAGGTGATTGAAGAATAATGAAAAGTAGGAGTGGAAGGCTGATAAGATGTTTGAATCAGAATCCACTACCGCACTTTCCACCACCAGGCGGTGACATCTCTTGGCATTGGCTCGGAGTCTCTCGTCTGCAAATGCTACCGATGACATATGCCTGAGCGCAGTGTCAGCCGCTTTTCGGATCCTTAGAACATTGATCTTATTCGCTACTTGTATGATGTCAGCAGCAAATACTTCCTTGGGAGCGGAACTACGGAGGAGTCTCGAGATCTCTTGCAGCATGAGAAGATGATGACGACAGCTTCTGGCAGCATAAATCCCAATCTTCCTGAAAAGATCTTGGTTTTTCTTGTTTTTAACCATAACCACGAAAGTAAGGAAGGAGGCAATTTGTGGAGATGGCATTCATAAACCAGTTGCGACGTGAAGCAGTTTCTGTAGCTGATGCTGGAATTAGAGGATTCCAAGCCCACATAATGGCACTGTGGTCAGAGAAGGAACATGGAATGACTTCCATTAAGCCAGGAGAGCCAGCAAACGCATTATCAACAAGAAAAAGGGTTAATCTGGATGACAAAGTAGGTCCTCGATGGTATGTGAACCCAAGGTGTTTATTCGTGGAGAGTGTGTCTAAGTCGAATAATGGGTGGCACAAATGGTGCACAAACGATGCACATATCCAGATGAAAAGATGCTCTTATCATCTGGGTGGCAGTTAAAGTCAGCAGCAATCACTACAGGAAGGGACGAGGACAAAAAACCGTTAATCATTAACGGTCACTGAAGAACATGTGACAGTCACTGAAGCATAAGCCTTAAGCAGTCGGAAGTTGGCACCAGATGTTGAGATGTCTAACGAAATCACTCTGTATTCGCAGTCGCACATAAAGTTCGTTGCCTGAATACATAGTTCAGGATGACGGTAACTATCCCTTGACCATGCAGGGATGAAGAATTTATGAAAAACTCTCCATTGGGCTAACGACTGCAAAAGCCAGAGAGGTTGTAGCACTGTTGTGGTTGGACTATTTTCACCTCTTCAAGCATGGTCCGACACATACAGAGCGATGAACATTGACAACACTGACTGCTTAAAATTGGAATTAATGGAACGAATTTTCAATGATAAGACTTAATCGTGAGGATTTAAAGATGTCCGAAGCTGGCCTGGATCCACTGGAGGATGACTCGGGGCTGAGGAGGAGGCCCAGAAATTCTGTGGATTGGCAGTCGAGTGACAGATTTTGGACCACACAGTACACTCATTTGCATATCTTCTATCACTTCCTTTTATGGCAACATAAAAACGGCAAGAACATTTGTGGTTACCTAGTAATAACGATACTTGTACACGGAAGCAGAGAGCCAATTATATTTGCTCATTAATTATATTATGATTATAAAAATTAATTGGAGAATATGTGCCTGAATAATGAATGAGCTATACAGGCCGCCGTATTCATAAATGATACCATAACATGTCTAAATATGTACCAATGGTATGACACCGTGTGTACATTTAAAAGCGCAAATGGGCCATAAAGAAAGGTTTTCAGATTACTTTGAAATTAAAAAAATTCCAAATATGTTTTGTCGCATCTTACTGGTGTTCAATACTTTGAGGAACAGTTAATCAAAATGGATAACGAGCGTATGAGACACGTGCATTTAAAATGCTGCTTATTAAATTAGCTAACAAGAAACCAATTCAGTCTTGCTCTAAATTTTTAATTTTTCAAATAACATCTCATTTACATAACAATATTATTCGTGGGCTTACAAATGAAAAACAGAGACTTTGGATTGGGCAGATTTTTAATTTATAAAGTTTGAATTGCACGACTGTTTTTTGAATGGCAACTTCAGTTATTCCCGAAGCTTGGTGTTCCGAAGGTACATTATAATTATTGATTAAGCCTTGTTACATGAAATTTATAAATATTTATTTTGGTACATGAAGTTAATGTCTAAAGTTCTTATTATTTTTAAATATAGAACACAAACTTATATAAAACAGCTTAAAATCAATATGCAAATACTGATAATTATTTTATCAAGATATAACTGAGTATTCCTTAAATTTATTTGAAAATCAAGCCAACGAATACATATTGCTGTACATTTTATTGCATTACAGCAGGAAAAAATCTTCCAAAGAAAGGAGTAAGAAACCCCACGGATACATGAACGCTGGTTCTTTGATGTTCATGATCAGATTCACGTTCTTCTTCGTCTTCGCACTCGTGGATAGTCTTCTTCTTCCCATGCTTTGGTTTCTTCTCCGTAGGCTCTTTTTTCTCTTCCTTCTCTTCCTCTGGCGTTTCTTCTTCGTACTTCACATCAAGTAATTCAACACCATGCCTCATCATCCATAATGCTTTCCTCCATGATACAATATTTCCATCCAGATGAGATTCATACGATTTTTTCACTACGATAATTAAATTAAGAAAATAAAACATTGAAAAATTAATTACGAGAAATGCATTGAAAACAATTCATATATCGGTTCTTTAACGTAAAAGAAATTTATTTTTATATACATTACAAAAATTTAGACTGGCCAGAAATTATATTTCCATTTACTTTATATTGAAGATTAAAAAAGTTATGTCAAAAATTGGCGTTTTTATACACTTTGTCACAAAATTCTAAAACCAGATGGAAATTGAACATTTTGAACAAATGCTGAAATGATTTTAATTTTCACCTATTGTAAAATATTAGCGACCGAACATAAATGTTGTTTATGAACAAACAGCCTGTTTATTCATTACTATCTAGTTCAAACAACTTAACAAATAAAATTGCACTGTTTCAAAGTTATAGGGCCACCACACATTTGTCCATTTTTAAGCCGTTCAATACTTTGTTGTGCAATTAGATCTTACAATTTCAAATAACCAATCAGGCAATGAATCTATTAACTTTCGGATGTCTGTGAGTTTCACAGCATGCCAGGCACGATACACTGCCAACAAAAGCGCTTCCAATTTGAAAACTGGCGGTTATGTCTGTAAACTTAGTGAACCTTGATGTCCCATACCTGCTTAACAGGATTCTTATGCGGACTAAGTGATGGCTATATAATGCATTTGATTTTTTGATCTTAAGTGGATCGTGCAGCATGGCACGGATCATTGTCCTGCTGGAAATACCAATTTTCGCCTCCAATGAGTAGTCCAAAAGGAATTAATTGGTCGAATAGCATTTCTTGGTACTTGGCTGCATTCATTTTTTCGTGTATTATCACAAGATCAGCTTTTTCACAATAACCGATGGCGCCCCACACCATCACAGATCCACCACCCTGTTGACGGCGGAATCTCTATGGCTTTTCCTTTCGTAGGTCATGCTAACAGTATGAATATCCATATGAACCGTTTAAGCAGACCCTTTTCTCGTCAGAAAAAAACAGCATTCAGATATCCAATGCGTTCGTTCTCTGCACCTTTCCAACCGTGCTGCTTTGTGAACCGGTGTAAGCTGTGGCTTCGCCTTCATCTTCTATCATACAACCAAATGATTTGATTGTAGGCTTCTTCAAACTGTTGAGTGATTCGTGCTTGTCCCTACAGCAGCTGCAATTTGACGTTTAGACATTGTTGGTTTGGTAAAAGGGAAAAGACACGTCGTTCATCTCGGGCAATGAGGATTTTTCTTGCGGCCTCGGCGTTTTGCTGTGCCATAATACTCGTCTTTTGACAGGACATTGTGAACTGCAGTATTGGAAGGATAAAGCAAGGTGGAAATTTCCCTTTCTGACTACTCAGATCCGTGCAAACGATGGATTCGGCGTACTTCAATCTCTAATAGCTCTGTGCCCCTGGACATTGTTAATAGTTACAATTTTTGCACTAACTCAAATGCTACGTATATATTGGTTGTATCTAAAGTTAATAATAGTCAAACTTAAACAATGTGAGCAGATTCCATTCGCAAAAAGGGAAATTTGTGTGGCGGTCATATAACTTTGAAACAGTGCAATTTTATTTGTTTGGTTGTTTGACTATACTCTATCTCACTACAGTATATGAAAAAAGCTGCAAGGCTGTGTGGGAAAGCACGTCACTACTATTTCACCTCCCCCCCGTAAAGTAGTCGCCGACTGCGCACGCGTAATGCTCAAAGACATGAAGCACTGTTTCAGTTTCATTTTAGCCTCTATGGTTTCAGTTTCTTTTTTATTGGCTGCGCGTTGATCTGAATGAGATGACAATTGGAAACGTGGCTTTCCCATATTGCCTTGCAGCTTTATTCATATAGTGAGACAGACTTTAGATAATAATGAATAAACAGGTTATCTATAGATATAAAAGGCAATGTAAGTATGTTTGTCCGGTTTTAAAAGGCAACTTAGAAGTAAGCTATAAAGTTAAAATTTAACACACAGCCGTGTAATACTACCACATGATGGAAAAAATCTAAAACTGGAGATAAGTCTCTCAAACATAGAAATTAATAATCTTTATATATCTATATAATCTATATATATATGAAATAGACTTGGTTTATGTTTCTTTGCTTGCATGTGTGAATAATCAGCCCGTGTTGTTTGCGTCAACAATCGGTTGGGTGAGCAATGGTTGATGAAATTAATACATGCTGCAGCCAACGAAAAAGACACGCCCTATCACTGAAAAGTCACCAGACCATCTTAGTCTAGGCAACAATGTAATATTCATTGTTTTCATGTTGGATTTTAGTAAGAAGATGAAGAAGACTAAGAAGATGAGGTGACTTTTCTCTTCATCTGTGTCCGTGCCAGGACCTGTCTTTTTTCGTCATGTACGATACTTGCCTTTATGATTCACGTTTTAAGGGGGATAGTTATAAAAAGTAATAAATAAATAAATAAAATCATTATTATTTCTTTTTAGGGTTCCGTTTTTCATTCCCTTATAGGATCACTCCTGTTTGTCCGTCCGTCTATCACAGCCAATTTACTCCGAATCTACTGTTACCAATTAATTTGAAATTTGGTACACATATGAATTTCTGCGACCCAAATACGGACGTGTAACGTGAATAAATAAATTTTGAATATGAGGGTCACTTTTGGGGGGCAAATTAGGAAATTTAAAAAAAAGGTAAATTTTGAATGGCTCTTTCAATTAGGTGACAACCTGTTAAAGGCAATAATACTTTTAATTTAACAACATAGCGATAGTTCGACGATTGGATCCTGTCAGTTACGATTTGTTTCTGTTATTCTTTTCCAGTAAAAGTAAAATTTTCTTTTGTTTTCGGTATCATTTTATGCCTTTATACAGCGTGTTTTAAAACGGAGCAATTCAGCAATTGTGTAACAGTTGCATAGCCATTATACAATTGAACCCAAAATTATTGACTGTTAATGATAATGTTCTAAAGAGCCCGCCTCTGTCAAGAAGACAAGATGGACACCAAAGCCACGTAATATTTCATATTTTGGATGAAAGAATTTTTTATCTAATGTAAATACTAATCTAAAAATAATAGTTGTTACATTTTAAAATTCCTAGCAGATTTTTTAAACAGATATCCAGTTATGAATTATTTCAAATATTGTACCTATTCAGATCTTTTATCGAACAAATGATTGCACATTTGTAGGTAACAAAAGTCTAAAAGTATACGATGACACGCCAGATTTTCCTAATTCTCGAAATCGTCAGGTTATTAAAGTATGATCGTAATTAGGATCGAATTCCGCTGGGTCCCTTATTGCGAAAAATTCACATACGTGAACAAATTAATAGCACGACTAACCTGAAAATGTACAAAATGACTACCTATCAATTAAAATAAATTACAATAAAATCAATACTAATGCCCCAAACTTTCCACGTGCACATCTTATTCTATCATTAACCAAGCATCTGTATACAGGCCTAAGTTTACTTCATTTAGGGTGAAGGGGAATTGAAGTAAACTTAGGCCTGTATAGAAATACTTGGTTAATGACAGAATAAGATGTACACATGAAAAGTTTGGGGTATTAGTATTGAATTTATTCTGCAAAGATGGAACTAGAATTTCGTGAGCTTTTGCCACGTAATTTTTCAAACATGTATTCAAATCATTGGAGCAAATACATTATATTCACGAGTATATCCATTTGAGTGTGGATTTATTAGTATGTATGTTATGAGATGATTGTATAATTTAAACCGGGAATTCAATATAAATAAAGGAAGACGATGATCAGTGATACGGTAAACTATTTATTAAGCCTTACGCGTTTCGGTATTGGACCATCATCGGAGGCAACCATGCATGCATCTAATCCATGTATTTAAAATATTATTAAATGATCAATTAAATATTCAATTATCATTGTATTAAATTGCCGGTTCAAAATATAAAATGAAGTTTCATTATCCAAGGTATTTTTGACTTTGAACATGATTATTTGTCAAGAGCGGAATTTGTTTGTTTCGATCCATAATCAATTTAACTGTTTTCTCTTTAGTAGGAACTGACCTTTTCTCTTCATAGAACAGATGTTTACATAATTGCACTTATTTAGATTTTCATTTATATCTTACAGCTTATATCTTTTATTGATTGTTATGTACTTGTCTCATATTATTTAAGAAATTAATTCATTTTAACTTAATAGAATACTTTTTATAGTTTAGATTCTTTAAAACATCTTACACGAGATTTTATCTCTATTCCGATTTTATAATATAAAATTACATACTTTCTTAAATTAAATGTGGTGTGGAATTGCCTATTTTGGATGGAAAAATTCCAACCGCAAAAACATTTGACGTTTCATATCTAACATCCTATATAATCAATTTCTTTAAGTTAAAAGAGAAACTGTAAATATAGACAATAAATTAATCCCCCCTAGGACGGTTTAGGAAATTAGCAGAAACTTCGAGTTCAAATACCACGCAGATCACTTGGTCCCCTCTAACTACGGCCCCAGTGGGCCAATCAAAACCAAATTAAATATTGAAGCAGGATATGCCTACGGTAAAGCTATGTTCCGAGTTCAATCGTCTACGTCAAAAATTATGGGAAAAATGAATGGAAAAGACAGACAGACAGACGGACCGACAGACGGACATTGTGAAACCAGTAAGTACTTTTAACAACATTAACTTACAAGAAGGGCGTATTTTGTTTCGTCACAATGAATGGAATTTTCATTATAGTCGGTTATTTAACGGAAAGAAACAATCCTGAATTTGAATTTTAGAATCTCTGAATTCTTAACGAAATTTCGAAAATAAAATTTAAAGCTAAAATAGAACTACTTAGTGTATGGACTCTTCAGTCTATGGATAATTTCTACATGGGAAATTCTTTACTTTTAAATGCTAGAAACTGATGGAATGCTCTTTACTTTCATCATAAAGATTATTAAGTTAAGGACCACTTATTGGTTTCACAATATCCGTCTGTCTGTCTTCTGTCCCCTTCATATTTTCCACATTTTTTGACGTAGAAGCAGATTGAAACACGGAACGTAGCTTACCTTAAGCATGTTCTACTTCAACATTTAGTTTGGTTTTCATTGGCTACTGGGGTCGGAGTTACGGGGAGTTAGAGGGGATCAAGTGATCTATGTAGAATTTAGGAATGTAAGTTAGTGATATTTGATTTGCAGATTCCTCTAAAAAGCTCCACATAACTATGAAGTTTGGGCCAAATTGTCCCAGTAGGATCAGAATTGTGGGAGTGGCAGTCACTTTAGAAGTGTGGCAACATATATGGCATCCTTCGATTGGAAATAATGAGAAAGCAAAGAGCTTTTATATTTTGGAAATTACTACGTTCGAGAAAATCAATTTTTGATTTAAAAAATTGGGGGGGGGGGGGCGGTTAAAAGTACAGATAAAGGGGTAAAATTAAAAAGGGTAGATGAAATTAGGGCTTCGCTACTTTCCTATACCGTCCTCGGGGTAATTAATTTCTTGTTTTTAAGAAACTTTACTTAAGAAACTATTAAATTCAAAAGAAAACAACCATTTACCTTCATCAGGGGTGAGTTCTCTGTCCCATATATTTACGTCCTTAATTTTCCCTTCAAATCCTGCGTACCATTTGAAAAGGTGTGGCAAATTATAGTCGTTCCACTGCGACCAACCAAGAGTAAGAGACCCATTTCCTGACATTTTAGAAACGGGAGTGACGAGGTCGTTGACCTCGTATTTGGTATCGACTTTTGTGCCATTAACATAGCATTTTACGGTTTTATCTTTTGCGCTCCATATGACAACCAAATGATACCATTCTTCTACTTCAGCTTTGTGTTGACAATGAGCAACAAATGAAGAAATGTCCACTGTCATCTCATCATCAAAAGCAAATATGGAAACATTACTTTTTGTAGAAGGTTCGTGAAACTCTTCATAATTTAGAAGAATGTGGGACCATTTAGTTTGTTTGTCTCTACGAAATCGCAGACTTATTGATAGGCTAGAAGCTTCGTCAGGAAAAGAAATGTTTGGTAAAGCCGCATAACTGTACACATCTCCTGTGGGAAACTGGAGAGTATATTCGGAAGCTGGAAGCTTTTCACTCCACGTTATGTGGAATAAAGCAAATGTAAAGAAATATAGCATTGCGGTTAAGGAGTACATAGCAAATTTAGTTTATCGCTGACGGCGAACTAATGAACTGCTTTCTGCTTCACACATGTTTTATACGTTTTAAATGGCTTTCGCAATCGCGTTTTCTTTATGCATTAGTATGGTTCGGTTTTGTAATCGGCTTTTGCAACTATTTTCCATTAAAAAATATGGGAAAAATATAACTTAGAGAAAAATATGAAAATATTACACAGCAGGTTTTTTTCCTGTTCTTTTCTTCTGTTTCTTTTTTTTTAAGGATTCGGCAAAGTTTCACATGAAAATTTTATATTATATAAATTTTACAAAATTAATTGCCTATATAACATCTACATATTTTATTTAATTCATTTCAATTGTCATAGTCAAATAAGAAAAGGAGTGTTTTGTAATCATTGAAATAATAAATAAATCTTCTTTGGATCATCATAAAAACAAAGGAGATTTATCACACACCATTGTGTTCATTTAAACTTTTTATTTCAATTTAATAATCAAAACTGAAGATGAAAGAAAACCTCTTGAAAACGTTATTTTTAATCATAATTATTATGGACATTCCTTCAAAAATTCCGAACATTTCTGCTATGATGCCCTGCCATCATTATGAATATCTCCAAGAATTCGATTCTCCGCCTTCCTGTCACCGTTCCTATCTTTATTCATTACTGTCCGTGATTTCGTCATTTTCTCATTTATGTCAGTTCTTCAAATTCATCTAGTTTCACCAATGGGTGATTTTTATTTTATTTAACTCATTATTAAAATAAAAAAAATCTGTTGTGGTCATCACAATACTTCCTTGTACGAAACTTTATTGAATGGGAAAAAATTCTCATTATTATTCTTGACACACGATTTTCCGTCTCTCTCTCTCTCTCTTTGTTGACTAAAAACTCCAAATGTTTTAACAAATTTTGACAGCCGTTTTGGTACTTCAAATTTAGTTCTTCAAATAAGAGTACTTAAACTCTGACGTCAAACAGTCAAACTCTGACATCACAAACTGCTCCTCGCAATCAAAACTCCATAGACATGAAAGGAAATCAGTTGGGGAAACGACCAAAAGACATGTTTGGCCCGGCCGATTGCAATCAAGATGCGAGGTGCACAACTACATGTTACAACAGTCGTAAATACAAAATTTCAACATTCTACGCCTAACCATTTTTCAGAAATGCGAGACACACACACACACACACACACACACACACACACACACATACACACACTCACACACAAATAGTACGTACAGACGTCCCGACGACACACGTCAAAATGGATTCAGGGATGGTGAAAATGCATATTTCCGTTGAAACTGAAAACCGAAATTTTTCGCGATTACAATACTTCCTTTACTTCGTACAAAGAAGTAAAAAGATTTACTTAGGCCTATTAATTCAATGTCAGTATTATATTTTTCTAAAATGTTCAGGATTTCATAAATATTCAAATTTTCCGAATACATACACTAGAAAATTAACCGTATATTTGCTAGATTTTTGTTCGCTAGTCGTTCTCAATGATTGTGAAACAAACAATAATGTTTCATGTAACAAGTCAGATTCAACCATTATCGCTGCAACACACTCTTATTGAAAATTTCATTCTAAAAAATGAATTCAAAGTCATAAAACAAAATTTATCAATCAATTTATTAAAGTAATCCTCTAAAAAAATTTTGAATTTTTTTTTCTCATTTGTGCAATACATTTTTTAGAGGATGCCGCAATTTAAACACAACTTTAAATAGAAGCAAGGCATGGTTGCGTTTGTGAAACAGACTTGTATTAAAATTTTCTATTTTTATTGCGGTTCACGATAATTGGATGGATGCATTACTTTTGAAAACTCTTCGGCAATGAGGAGTTTGCATAAATTTAACTTTTTTTTCTGATATGAGAATATCAGAAAGGCCACAGATGCCCTTAATCGGACTAGTATTTCATCGCTTCATTCTTAATGTATCCTTTGTAAATTAGTGTAAATGTCTTTCTTCCTAGAGTCCACTCTCCTTCCTTGAACGATTCTTTCTCTTTACGTTTTAGTTATTTTATTTCGTCAAATTTAATTTCGTTATTTGTCGTTTCATTACTGTTATTTTATTAGTTTTCCATGTTTTTCATCTAAAGTCATAGTATTTTTTTTTGTCTCTCTCGCTATATCTCTTTTTATTTATTTATTTTTTATTTTTATTTTATTTTATTTTATTTATTTATTTATTTTTTTGAACTCTTCGACACTTAAAAGTTAAATTCCGTTAAAAGATGTCAAAACAGGCGGCACAAAACATTCAAATAAATTGCAGGAAATAAAGAGTGATGATTAACAAACTTAAAAGATTAATGCCAAATTTTTAATTCAGCTTTGCAGCCCCGTGGTCCAGAAAAGGACAACATAGCCATAGCCGTAGGATTTTCTAATTGTATTCTCGAGATCTGGTTGGGTTAAGGTACGAATATTTTCGCTATTTAACCTACATGAGTAGGATTGATATGCGCCAGAAAATTCAAAAACAATCGAAGAAGGAGCCGGGAAAATTATACAAGAAGGGACCATGAAACTATCTTTTTAGAGAAAAGTGATCAGCCTCGCACCACGTCTAGGTAAATGGGCCTGTTTGTGAGCCTGTTTTTTATGAAGTTGCCTCAAAGGGAATGTCCACGCTTATGTTTGAAACCGTTATCATTATTTCAGTTTACGTTGTACTAGAAATAAAACTACTTTTGTAAAATAATACGAACCTCCATGACGATTACCAGTAAATAAATTATACATAAAACATCGGAATAGAGCCACATCGGGATAGGTAGGGCTACGAAAGATGGAGGAAAGAGGAGGAAATTCGATACGGCGTCGATTGTATTCTTATAACGGTTTAAATATTTGGAGGAAAATAGCATATTTCTAGAACTGCAAATGATTGACGTCATTTATAATATTCATCCTATTTCATATTACCTGTTCATAGAGGAGATTAAAATGTTTAGTACGTAGCAGTTCTTTTTCACTAGTTATGGTTGATAACTTGACAGGGAAGTCTGGGTGTTAGAGGCTCGCACACTGAGGTTTCGTGAAATGAAGTTGTTTCACGAAACTTATTTTAAAAAACTAATTTCCCTTGAATCCGGTTAAACTACAATCAGTTTTGACAGCGATATCGGCAGATGATGGCGACGTATTACGCTTTCAAGATAGCTTCCGTTGCGGAATTTAAAAAAAAAAAAAGGAAACGCGAAATATATCAAACAACTTGTAACAACTCTAATACGTGAACGACAGTGGAATACTATGTACTATTAAAATCCCATATGCCGCCATTTTAATGATACAGGGAGACAGCTTAGCTATACTGGTATTCTCGGTGGCCTAGTTAGTAGAGGCGACGAGCTAGATAGAGACTTGTGATCCCTGGTTTGAATCCAGGTCGCGGAAGTTTTCCTTTCCTTTTTAGCACATTTTCGAAAATGTGCTTATGTGATCCGTTTGTCCAGCTGTCCGTCCGTCTGTAGACACAATTCCAACAATACATTGAGTTGCAATAGAGAGAGTGCGTGTAGTGAATTGCTGGAAGAGACAAATCATCCTTGCATTGGGGAAAACGTGTGCTGAGAGCTTCGGTTCGGCTCTGCGCGCGCTCTAAACGTTGTTGAGATGGTGCGCACATGACTGACGATTACAGAAAGGGGAGATCGGTGCCTAAACCAAAAGAATTTCTTTATTCGTAGGGAGCTTACTATTTATTACGATAACTTGAAAACGAATTAACTTTTTCACACTCTGTTTTCACGAATCCATAAATATGGGACAGAGCACGAACAAGTTCGAAGGTGAGATAGCCGGAATAGGTACAGTAGCACGTGCTCTAATGGTGCCATAATGATACCGCCTTAAAAATTTCCATTAACCAGATATGGCATGTAATATATCACCAAATCGTCACGACGTGCCATGAACGAATATACAGGGTGTTTCATAATTGGTGTCCCGTCTTTAGGTTCAAATAACGACTCAAGGGGAACAGATTGGAGGAAAATGAATGTTGATTATTTGGTTTTAATGTCCCTTAATTCAGAATAAAAACTTTTCGCGTCCCTGGGGGTGAAGGGGTAAATTTTGAAAATTTTAATTTTGTAGGGGTAGGGGTTAGACGCCATGTGTTATTTAGAAAGTTGTAGAGCATCATGTAAAATGTGGGTTTAGCAAAAAACCCGGTGAAAAAATCTCATCCCCTGCCCTTATCGAGTGGGTAAAGTGAAAGGTATGGCTAGCTAATGCAGACAAAAACAGAAAAACTCATTTGAAACTTATTAGAACTTTATTAGCTTTTCAGGGTAACGACTCATTCATTCTCATTAATTTTCCCAAATGTAGGCCCTACTGTTTTCTAATAAGTATGGTTTTTGTCCACATCGGCTAGCCATACCTTTCACTTTACCCACTCGATAAAGGGGGCAGGGCATGAGATTTTTTCACCGGGTTTATTGCTAAACCCACATTTTACATGATGCTCTACAACTTTCTAAATAACACATGGAGTCTAACCCCTACCCCTACAAAATTAAAATTTTCAAAATTTAAGCCTTCACCCCCAGGGACGCGAAATGTTTTTATTCTGCATTAGGGGACATTAAAACCAAATAATTAATATTCATGTTCCCCCAATCTGTTCCCCTTGAGTCGTTATTTGGATCTAAGGACGGAACACCAATTATGAAACACCCTGTATAAGAGTAACTAGTAATAGCAGATATTGGTCTAGTGGCACGTGTACGTGTAAGGACGTCTCATGAATGAATATAACGCGTAAATAATGAGAGCGGGAATTGTTTAGTAGTACGTGTTTAATGTTACCATTGGTACCATTGGAACTTTCAATGCTAAGATATGGTATGTAATATATCAAACAACTCGTAACAACATGTCATGAGCGAATCGGGTTAACCAGTAATTACTGATAGTCGGAATTCTTTTAATAGTACGTGTCCTAATCGTACCATATGGTACCGTCTTAACTTTCAATGCCTAAGATATGGCGTGCAATATATCAACCAACTCCTTACCAGATGTTAGACCTATGCCGACCAGATGGCCGAGAGGGCTAAGGCGCAGGCTTTCTAGTTCTCGAGTCCACTTTGTCGTGGGTTCGAATCCCGCCGTGGGCATGGATGTTTGTGTTTGTCCCAAGCTGCCTACAGATATAACTTGTGTAAAAGGCGCAAAAATGACCGTAGTAGTCGACGCCAAAAATTCTAATAACTTAATAATGTTAGACCTATTGTTATCCATAGCTAATTAGTATCAAGATTATGTTGCTGTTGGACCTAATATTATCCAAAACTAATTACTGTGAGACATATTGCTAATTGCTTCAATGGTAGATGATAACGTAGAAACACTTTAATAATAGAACTAACTGTTGCCCGCGACTTCGTCCGTGTTAAAGTCGAAATAGGTAAAATCGCCTGCAAGTATAGATTTCTTATTTCCCGAGATTTCCTGATGAGTCAATGAGGGACATTTCCCTTTTATATTAAGACACTGCCCCAAATAAATTGAGATCAGGAAGGAAAAATTAAATTACGACTATATTTGTTGGTTGCATAGAATTAATGTGAAGGCCAAAAAATTATGAAAAAGTTTCAGTATTGGCCTACCAGTCTCTAAGAGTGAAGGCCTATGTGTTCATTTCAGAAACTCAATTTTTTTTGTTGAAATCTACATATTTCACTGGGGGCTCGGGACAAACAGGCTCCTTTCCTCCCGACCAATCACAGAGCAGGACTGGCAGTGCCCTCTAATGTCGATTATTGTAATCGATACCGATCAATCCAATCTCAATCCAGAGATTGAATACGACGTCTGCGAAGAATGTAACGAAGAAAATTCTCGCGAAGTACAAAATGATCTTCAACAAGAGTTGTATCGAAATGGAATACGTCACAAAAGGGCATTGTGTATCTCCTACTTCTCGAGCAGAAGTATGCAATTCGCCCGTTCCATCCAATATGTGGTGTCGTATATATGTGATGATTAAAACGCTAAATGAATGAAACTGAATGAACTTGGAAATTCTTTTTAGTTTATTTAATTAAAAATCACACGGTGGAAGCTTACAGACAATTCATAATAACTTTTCAATTACATAAATATATGAATCTCCTTTTTTTAATGTTAATGAATTGATGTATATAAATAAATAAATAAATATTTAAATAAATAAATAGTCACTAATATAAGTTCTGAGGAAAGTGGACTTGTTGAGAGATGGAAGAAATTGCAAAACTAAAGCAAAGAACTTGTGACTATTTTTATTTATTTATTTATTTATTTATTTATTTATTTATTTATTTATTTATATCAATTCATTAACAGTAAAAAAGGAGATTCATATATTTATGTAATTGAAAGATTATCAAATCACTCCTTCTCTTAACGATTAGCTCGCTCTCTAACGCCTCCCATATGACCACCTCTCCTCGAACATGTTGGCACGTCCCATGGTATGCAGATGAAAAATCATTGCATATCATTAAAAGCTGACAACAGCACACGTGCAGTAGCATCCGTTAACACAGCAGCTGTTGCCGTCATGGGCAGAGCAAGTGAACTGTCGGAGTCCAAAAGGAGATGTTCATTGGCTATCGGGCCAAGGGGGGCAGCATTTCAGAAACGGCCACCTTTGTGAACTGCTCTAGGGCTGCCGTTGCGAAGGTATACCGGGACTGGACGAACCAGACAGTTTCGAGCAACCAAAGAGGTAACTGTGGGGCCCCTCGGGCCATCGATCCTAGAGGCGAACGTCAATTACGACGCCTGACCAGGACCAATCGGCGTGCCACTGTTGAGCAACTGACACAGCAAATGAATAGTGGGACCACTAGGCGTGTCAGCACCAAGACAGTGCAACGATCCCTCTTGAGGTTGGGGCTCCGGAGCAGGTGTATGGTGACAGCACCCATGTTGACGCCTGTGCATCGCCAAAAACGCCTCTAATTCACAATGGACTATCGCCATTGGACCTCGGCCGAGTGGCAAAGGGTTGCTTTCTCTGACGAGTTGCAGTTTCTGATGAACAGAGAGGACGGACGATGGAGAATTCGCCGGGAAGCATTTGAGAACAGACATCCTGACACCATCGTTGGCAGACGACAGGCTGTTGGGGGAGGTGTGACTGTTTGGGGGATGTTTTCATGGTATGGTCTGAGTCCACTGATACCGCTGGAGGGTACACTGAATGCTGTTCGTTACCTGACGATCGTCGCAGACCAGGTACACCTCTTCATGTCGACAGTGTTTCCTCAGGGTGAAGGCACCTTTCATCAGGACAATGTTCCCTGCCATACTGCCAAAATTGTCCACGACTGGATCAAGGAATATGAGGACGAATTCAAGCTACTCCCATGGCCACCAAACTCCCCGGACCTCGACCCCATTGAACATTTGTGGGACCATCTCGATCGCCATGTCCGCAAGCTGGACCCTCCACCACGCACGGTGATGGAATTACGGGATGCACTGATGGCCGAATGGTTCCAGATACCTGCAACCACCTTCCGAGGATTATTGACTCTGCCACGCCGCGCCGACTAGCTGCTGTGATTGCCGCCAAAGGTGGATATTCCGGATACTAACAGGTGGTCATCCGTTTGTGTCCCGACCCTGTACGTTTATCATCCGTTTTATTCGTTTTTTATAATTATACTCTGTACTCTAAAGCACATATGTGACACAAAATTTGAATGATGTAACCAATTGTTATATGAGAAATTTCAGCGATCGAGAAAGAAATTTTTTTTTTAGCTTTTTTGATGTTTTCTGTATTTTATGTAAATTTGTAATATTCTTAGCCTGTATTTTTGGGCTCCTGAGATCATTATTATGATTATTGTTGTTGTTTGGGGAAACCAAACTCGGTTCAAGTTCGGCGGCGGACCCAAGAGAGGGCCACGCCCAAGGGACTCAAATGTGAGGAAGGGAAAAATTACGCGCTCGTGGGAGTAGTAATGTTTGAGTGTAGGGGTTTGAGTAAATATAACCTAAACTAACCTAACCTAAATCTAACAATGTAAACTAAATATTGAAACATTATGCGCAGTCGTGTCAGTGAAAGTAAACTTGAATTATACATGCGACGAATTTTCTGATATTTTATAAGAAAACTAGCAGAGAACCCGGCGTTGCCCGGGATAATTACGCTTGTAGGTAAACAGAACAACCTCAAAAGGCTAAATTAAACCTCCAAATTGGTTAAATAATAACCCAATCACTACAATATAGAGCGAAGAGACTATCCATTCTAAGAAAAATCCGAAAGACAGGAATTTACCTCTTTACTAAAAAAAATCCATCCTAGGTGAAATACCGGGACTTGATTTACCTAAAAAAAATTTTTTAAAGGCTCACAATGGATGAACCTCTCCAAAAATGCCTTCTAGTCTAAATAATATTTTCTCACGTAATTTTACTTTAGATGTCCACTTGATGTTGTTGCAATTTCCTTTCTTCTTTCGATGTCTTAAAACAAAAATTGGCCATTAATCACTTTGTGTAGTCTAGCGGTCGCCGATTCTTCTATTTACTTGCTTACCATTTGGTCAATACAGCACGGCGTTAAAGGAGTGCTTCCTCTATCGTCTTTCACTCTTTCTCAATAGTCTGCTAACTCATTATCTCCAGTTACTGATCATTTTTAAAGATTTTCAAGAAATTGTTAAGTACTAAGAATTCTCTTTTCTAAGAAAAGCCTGAATAAAAGGAATTCTATGCATTGAATTATATATTGCACAAACTTTGCCTTGCATTGTTGGTCATGAGATATTTCTCATTAATATGCCCTGCCATAACCATGAATATCGATTTTTTTATCAATAATTATTATTTTTTCGAAATCTGAAGTAGACAGTGACCTTCCTCATGCTTTGAAGGTCATGTATGCGAAATTTTATCAAGATCGGAAAAAAACTGTAGATTTGTATAAAAAACAAACAAATAAACAAACAAACATCCTTCTTCTATATATATAAAGAAGGATGTTTGTGGGTCTGTCTGTGGGTCTGTTTTTTATACAAATCTACAGTTTTAGTCCGATCTTGATGAAATTTCGCATACATGACCTTCAAAGCATGAGGAAGGTCACTGTCTACTTCAGATTTCATAAAAATAATAATTATCGATAAAAAATCGATATTCATGGTTATGGCAGGGCATATTAATGAGAAATATCGCATGACCAACAATGCAAGACAAAGTTTTTGCAACAATGGTATCAACACGCAATTCACAAACACTCTGCACGGACCAACAATATATATCTCATGACCAACAATGCAAATAAAAGTTTGTGCAACAATAGGTATCAACAATGGTTTCAACACGCAATTCACGAATAACAATGAGCTCAAAATGATGATGCAATGATAAAGCAATCCTTTCCAAGAATTATAACAATGAACATAAAATGATGATGCAATATGGATAAGTTTCAATTTGTAACAATACATAGAATTTCTGTTATTCAGGCTTTTCTTAGAAAAGAGAGTTCTTAGTACTTAACAATTTCTTGAAAATCTTTAAAAATGATCAGTAAATGGAGATAATGGAAAGTTAGCAGACTATTGAGAAACAGTGGAAAGACGACAGAGAAAGCACTCCTTTAGCTCCGTGATGTATTGAGCAAATGGGAAGCAAGTAAATAGAAGAATCCGCGACCGCTAGCTGCACAAAGTGATGAGAGGCCAAATTTTGCTTCAACACTTCGAGAGAAGAGTGGAAATTGCAACAACACTAAGTATACATCTAAGGTAAGATTACGTGAGTAAGAAATTATTTAAAATAGCAGTGGTATCCTTGGAGAGGTCCAGCCATTGTGAGCCTTTAAAAAGATTTTTTTCGAATTTTCATTAAGAATTTTTACTGTATTAATTCTAAGCATTTTCATGTGTTTATTTTTAAGATATTGCAAAATTTAATTTAATTTTTTGAGATTGTTCTGTTTACATCCAAGTAATTATCCCGGGCAACGCCGGGTACCTTTGCTAGTTATATATATAGAAAGACTAGAAGAGGTACCCGGCGTTGCCCGGGATAATTACACTTGCACAAACTTTTCCTTTCATTGTTAGTCATGAGATATATATTGTTGGTTCATGCAGTGTGTTTGTGAATTGCGTGCTGATACCATTGTTGATACCTATTGTTGTACCAACTTTGCCTTGCATTGTTGGTCATGAGATATTTCTCATTAATATGCCTTGCCATAACCATGAATATCGATTTTTTATCGATATTTATTATTTTTCCGAAATCTGAGGTAGACAGTGACCTTCCTTATGCTTTGAAGGTCATGTATGCGAAATTTTATCAAGATCGGAATAAAACTGTAGATTTGTATAAAAAACGTAGACACAGACCCACCCACAGACAGACCCACAGACCCACAAACATCCTTCTTTATATATATAGATAGACTAGAAGAAGTACCCGGCGTTGCCCGGGATTATTACACTTGGGATGTAAACAGAACAATCTCAAAAATTAAAATAAATTTTGCAATATCTTAAAAATAAACACATGAAAATGCTTAGAATTAATACAGTAAAAATTCTTAATGAAAATTCGAAAAAAATCTTTTTAAAGGCTCAAAATGGATGGACTGCTCCAATAATTTCTTACTCAGATAATCTTACTTCAGATCTACACTTGATGTTGTTGCAATTTCCACTCTTCTCTCGCTGTGTTGAACCAAAATTTGGCCTTTCATCACTTTGGGTAGTCTATCGGTCGCCAATTCTTCTATTTACTTGCTTCCCATTTGCTCAATACAGCACGGAGCTAAAGGTTTGCTTTCTCTGTCGTCTTTCCACTCTTTCTCAATAGTCTGCTAACTCTTCATTATCTCCAGCTACTGATCATTTTTAAAGATTTTCAAGAAATTGTTAAGTACTAAGAACTCTCTTTTCTAAGAAAAACCTGAATAACAGGAATTCTATGCATATTGAAACTTATCCATATTGCATCATCATTTTATGTTCATTGTTATAATTCTTGGAAAGGATTGCTTTATCATTGCATCATCATTTTGAGCTCATTGTTATTGGTGAATTGCGTGTTGAAACCATTGTTGATACCTATTGTTGCACAAACTTTTATTTGCATTGTTGGTCATGAGATATATATTGTTGGTCCGTGCAGAGTGTTTGTGAATTGCGTGTTGATACCATTGTTGCAAAAACTTTGTCTTGCATTGTTGGTCATGCGATATTTCTCATTAATATGCCCTGCCATAACCATGAATATCGATTTTTTATC
>JAHWFO010108876.1:575238-593801 GCA_023313115.1 Rhysida immarginata
GTGGTGAATACGGCCGTTAAAGTAGTTGGTGTAGGTTAATGAAATTAAAAATATTCTTACTAAGCAGGATAGGGAGTACTCGGCAGTGACATTATGCAAGTGTTAAAGAATTTTGGAAACTTATCTCCTAAACTATGACAGATAGAGGCACAGTATTAATTGCAAAGTTGTAGAGCACCCTTCAATTACTTTAAATCGAATGTTAAAATCATTGCTTTATTATGGAAAATTAAGGTAAGGTACTTCACGTCATTTGAGCAGAAGCCCACCGTTGGTGTCCATTCTTCAGAGGTTTGACATATGCAGAGAAGCACCAACTTCAAGCAATTTTTTTCATTTAATTTTCCCACAATAAAGCAATGATATTAACTTCGATTTAAAGAATAATTGAAGGGTGCTCTACAACTTTGTAATTGACACTATGACTCTACCTGCGATAGTTAGGAGATAAGTTTCAAAACTTCATGAACACTTTCTTGCACAAAACTTAAAAATGTCACTACCAATTAGCCCCTATCCTGCTTATACAGGGTGTTTCATAATTGGTGTCCCATCTTTAGGTCCAAATAACGGCTCAAGGGGAAGAGGTGGGGGGGAAATGAATATTGATTATTTGGTTTTGATGTCCATTAATTCCAAATAAGAAGATTTTGCGTCCCTAGGAGTGAAGGGGTAAATTTTGAAAATTTTAATTTTATAGGGGTAGGGATTAGATCCTATGTGTTATTTAAAAAGTTGTAGAGCATCTTGTAAAATGTGGGTTTAGCAAAAAACCCGGTGGAAAAATCTCATCCCATGCCCTTTATCGAGTGGGCAAATGAAAGATATGGCTAGCTAATGTAGACAAAAACAGAAAAACTCATTAGAAACTTACATTTCCCATTTCCCATGTACAGTTTTCAAATTTCATAATGTTTTTCCTGGGGGGGGGGGGGCCAAAGCCCGGTCGAGTTTATTAGCTTTTCAGGGTAACGACTCATTCATTCTCATTAATTTTCCAAATATAGGCCCTACTGTTTTCTAATAAGTATGGTTTTTGTCCACATCGGCTAGCCATACCTTTCACTTTACCCATTCGATAAAGGGGGCAGGGCATGAGATTTTTCACCGGGTTTTTTGCTAAACCCACATTTTACATGATGCTCTACAACTTCCTAAATAATACATGGGATGTAATCCCTGCCCCTACAAAATTAAAATTTTCAAAATTTACCCCTTCACCCCCAGGGACGCGAAATGTTCTTATTCGGAATTAGTGGACATCAAAACCAAATAATCAATATTCATTTTCCCCCAGTCTGTTCCCTTGAGCCGTTATTTGGACCTAAAGACGGGACACCAATTATGAAACACCCTGTATATGTTTTGTTTTTATAGTAATAATATTTTTTCATTTCAATAATCCACACCTAATAGTTTTCGAGTTATACACTTTTGCCTCACCCTTCATAATGATTAACTGAACGAAGAAACAATTGACTGCACTCCTAAATTTTATTGAGTGTTCATTTATTGAATGTCTCTTTTTATTGTATGCATTTTTCATTGAAACCAATATTTAATGAAGATAATTCATTATTGGAAATGCAAAGAATATTATGTATATTTTTCAATATATGCAGTTTACGCTGTACAAAATAACAATTGATACAATATTACCTCTGTATTTTAATTATTACTTGCTTTTCCTCTTTTTTTAAGTGAAACAAGCGTATGAAGGAAAATTAGAGGGCAATATTATAGCCTGGTCAGAAGCAAAATGGAAATTATCCAACGGAGCTCGAGTATTAAGAACGCCCGAAAAGGAAGAGGAGATATCCGAAGAAGTTCCGGCAGAGAAAGAAGAGGAGGAGGAAGAAGAAGAGGAAGACGAGGAGGAGGAAGACGAGGAGGAGGAGGAAGAAGAAGAGGAAACTGCGGTTGTTAAGAAGCTGGTTAAATGTAAGAAATCAAGAAGAAAGCATCATAGAGTTGTAGATGAGGAAGTTGACGTGGATGTGAATATGGTTCAACCTATTGGCGTAGTTGAAGTATAATTGCGATAATGCTCCCTGCATTACGATTTTCTGCGAAACATATTGGTATTTCATTAACTTTGAAATATTCATTCTTGTGTCTACTTATTAAAGTTTTTTAAAAATGAAATCCAATTATGTTCTAAATAAAATACTGTCTAAAAAAAAACATGCACCATATAAAATGATTCACAAAATATATCTAATATTATTTAAATGAAGCCACCATTTATAATTTTAAACCACTGGAATTTTACTTGTATCATCGTGCTTGTATACACTTAAAAGGGAAGTTCATCCAAATATGTATAAAATTTAGAATCTTAAATTAGGGTATCTGAAAAGTATAATTTGTTTCGACAATAGATCAATAACAATCTCTAAAAAATTGGAAATTATTAGCGAAGCCGACCAACGCCTCCTAAAGATAAGGCCTGAGCGTGAAAACGTCATACATTGTTACATCATCACCCGAAGATACGTTTAATCGCATTTCTACCAATAATAAGCCCTGAAATGCGATTAAACGTATCTTCGGATGATGATGTAACAATGACTGATGTTTTCGCGCTCAGGCCTTATCTTTAGGAGGCGTTGAGCCAACACCTCCTAGAAAGAAAGCCTATGCACTGAAAATTCATACATTGTTACGTCATCATAAAAAGGCATTGTTAATCGTATTTCTACCAATAATAAGCCCTAAATTATGACTTCTTATGATCATGTAACAATGCATGAATTTTCAGTGCATAGGCTTTCTTTCTAGGAGGTGTTGGTTGAGCCGACGCGATCTCGTAGGCCACGAGATAGACAGGCCCTGGCGCGGAAAAGTCACCTGATCATCTTAGTCCGAATAACAATGTAACCTTCATTGTTTCCAACGAACGAAAAATTGCTGATTGTTAAAATCCAAGATGGAAACAATGAAGGTTACATTGTTATTCGGACTAAGATGATCAGGTTACGTTTCCGAGCCAGGGCAACACCACGGTTTCTGTCTAGGTGGTGTTGGCCAGGGCCTGTCTATCTCGTTGGCTACGACCACGGCCTTCTAGATACTACCAGGCCTGAACATGGAAAAGATAAAACATTGTTACGTCAAATTGGTGGTGCTCGAGGCTAACGAGAAATACAGGCTCCGGCACTGAAAAGTCACCTGACCAAGATAGGTCTATTAACAATCCAATCTTCATTGTTTCCAACAATGGATAAAACACTAATTGTTAAAATACAAGATGGAAACAATTAACGTTACATTGTTAATAGACCCATCTTGGTCATGTGACTTTTCAGTGCCGGAGCCTGTCTTTCTCGTTAGCCTCGGGTGGTGCTATTACAGAAGTTAGTTCAACGTCACAATCTTAGTGCTTCAACAATACAGTATTGACGTCTTGTTCAGGCCTGGTAGTTTCTAGGAGGCCGTGCTACGACGCGATCTATACAAAGCCATGGCACTAGGTCGCTTCTATTGTTGAAATGCCTCGAAAACCGATAGGATATTTTGAAATATGAATTTTGTATTTCAGATAACTAAGTAAATACAGTATAATAAAATGCATCAATGCCAAACATGGGTCATTTACTTTGTTAATAAATCATTTTAGTTTGGTTTTGATTGGCCCACTGGGGACGGAGTTTCGGGGGCGGAAATTAGAGGGGACCAAAAGTTCTACGCGTATTTATGCATATAAAGCAGTAAAATTCGGTATGCAGATTCCTCTAAGCAAGATCAACATTACTGTAAAGTTTGGGCCAAATTGTCCCAATAGGGTCGGAGTTTTGGGGGTGGCAGTCACTTGGTCTTTAGAACTATGGCAACATATGGCATGTCACATATCATTCGATCGGAAATTATGAGAAACGAAAGAAGATAGAGCTCTTTTACACGTTCTAAATACTACAAATTCGAGAAAATTAATTTTTCGAGTTAAAAAATTGGGGAGGGGGGGGGGTAAAAAGTGAGATAAAAGGGCAAAAATAGATGATCTCAGGGCTTCCGCTACTTTCCTATACCTTCCTCAGGAGGATTAACTTCTTGTTGTAATACAGGATGCGTAAGGTATTTGAGGATACACTGCTGCACTATAGTAAATTGTATGTCCTTTCCGTTTCCGGAAAGCAAAATGGCGGATCATCAAGTAACACAAATCATGAAGAGACATGCAGTAATCGTGGCACAAAAAAGTATTCAAATATCACTATTATTTTAGGAGTTATTTAATTTTAAAAATTCGCGACTACGTCACCACACCTGAACGCCTGACGTCAGAGGCGAGTACTCGCTATCGCTCATACAGATTAGTATTTGTATTCAGTTTCTTTTCAACGCTATTCATCGCCTAGCTGTGCCTAATTTTTATCGTTTTTTGTCAGCAGTAATAAGAGCACGAACTGCAGAATATTTATTTTCACGTTTTACCGAAAGATGATAAAATAAGGAGAATTTGAGTATCTACTTTGTCTATGTGCTCCTTTGAAATATTAGGACGGGAGGGGCGGGGGTGAATAAATTTTTCCTTCGCGATATAATCGTTTTTATATTTAATTATATTTCGTTAAGAAAAATAACAAACTGTTTTGGTAACTGCTTGTAATCAAACTATATTTTACTAATAAATTTTTCCGTGTATTTTATTGTACTTAAAACATTTTTTTTTTTGATTGAACGATTTCCATTATAATAACGATGCTCGACAGACAGATAACGATCCAAATGCTATATTAATAGGGAAACTATGACAGATTTAGATATCGGAGATGCTTGCTTTTTTATTTTTTGCAAGCATTTACATATGATATCAAAAATCCCTTATTAAGACGAAGTAAATTAATTCTTTTTTCCTCTTTTTTTTTTTTTCTTCTGTGAAATGTATAGCTTACTGAGTGAGTGAGCAGTTTCAGAATATGTTAATCTGTGGCTCGAAGGTACGCGCTTCCTCGCTCGAGCGCTGCCGAGTCAAAACGTTATACGCTCAACGTATAAGCGTTGTCGGTTTTTATCGATGATCAAATGCGCCTCAGGAAAATTAGTAAATCTAGCGGCTGTGATGGCTATTCGTACATGCGGCCTCATGCCATCTTTGACTAAGCTGAGAGTAATAAAATGCGCTGACGGCTTGTAGCTCATCTTTCCCGCGCGCCTCAGCCTCTGTTTCCTTCAAAGTGTGGCTTTTTTGCCTCAGGAGGTTGCTCGCTCGGTCCGTACGAGGCAATTTTTTTTAAATGTTTCATCCTTACAAATATGGAAGTAGTCACCTGGAATTATGTATAAGTATTTTATTTTCATAAACACTGTAAATTAGAATTAGAACGTTAAATAATATTTCCATAACATTCCTGCATCTCCTAGATCGCTTTTTTATGCAATTTTTTTTTTCAAACTAATTTTTTTTAAATTTTTATCACCGGTTCACACATATAGGGATCTATTAAGAAATAAGAAATCTATTATTTGTAAATTCAACCTTTTAATGTGATCAAACTCATTTTCATAAACGATTTTCACCAGCAAACCAATTACAAGTGTATATGTGGGTATTGTCTCATGCAAAGATTTCAAACGAATTTCGCCTTTGACGTCACACCCCGATTCAAGATGGCGATGGCGATCGTTCATTTTCGTGCCGAAAAATGCTTTTATTGTATAAAAATAACGAAAATTTAAAAAAATGAAATGTGTTGCAATGTTCAGCCGTTCATAAAGAATAGATTTAGCGCAAAAAAAGGTTTGATGTCAGTTGCCCTTTAAAATTAAAGTTCCCGTTCTTCTGTGCGGCTGAGGTACCGTAGAGACGTCATTTGAGTGATTAAAGATCTCACACTGTAAACGTGAAACGGAAGAGTTCACTTTATCACGCTCAATATTATAGGAGAGGTCATTGAGATAGTATACTTTATACCCTCATGCGCGATCTGTGAGCTGCTTTTTTCTCTCTCAAGCTTGTTCGCAACCGCTCGTTGCAGTCTACTTTTGAAGTGCCGGGATATAAGAAAACTAGAGCATTTAGAAAAAAATTCCCTGCCTATCCCTACCTATTGATCGCGACAAAGTGAACTCTTCCATTTCACCTTACAGTGTGAGAACTCTACGATCGTAGACGGGTTGTTGGACGGCTTGAGGCAGGGAAAAGTGTGACTGAAGTTGCGCGAGCAATGGACGTTGCGAAAAGTATTGTTTCTCGTTTGAAAACTGCTGCTGCCACCAGAGGATCCGCTTTACGTGTGCATGGGGGCACAACCGCTCGGGAGGACCGTAACAGCCCTTTCAGCAAAAGGAGAAAGACATCAGACATCCGCACAGATTGCCGTAGATGTTGCCGCCGCTACAGGCACTCATGTTTCTGCCAGAACCATTTCCCGTCGGGGCTGAATGGGGTTGGGCTGTATGCACGAAAGCCTGTCAAATGTATTCCATTATCTCCGCTCCATAGATGGAAGAGATTAGAGTGGCGTAACGAGCATCGTGCTTGGGGCGATCAGGACTGGTCCATGGTGATGTTCTCCGACGAGTCTCGGTTCAACTGTTTAAAGAAAAACAAAAAACAAAACAAAACAACAACAAAAAAACTTTACTTCAATAAATATTTGCATTAACTTTAATTTCTAACCTTGTATCTGTCCTCCAATTAAGCATGATCTATTGCAGGAGGAGCGGTTCTCATGACTTCTGTTCAGTAGATGTGAGCATTTGAATTTAAGTCGATATGTTATAATTTGACAGTCTATTTAATTGAATCTATTCATATTTATATACGTGGCAATTTCAGAATGGCCATTTAGCCATGGCGAATAGAAATTGGACGTTCAGGACTGGCTCCATCTTCAATCGTCTCCACACACTCAATAATCGTAAACATAATTATCGTAAAGAAGGAATCCAGTTCTATGCACAGTGATTCTGGGCATCAACTGATCTGGCGTGAAAAGGAATCGTGGTGTGGGGGGCATCATGCATGATGCCAGAACACCCCTTCACATCTTTGCAGGAGGATCTATTACAGCAGCACGGTATTTCAGGAAATTCTTGTGGATCACGTTCGTCTTTTTCGTGGAACAGTTACTCCAGACTTTGTGTTCATGGATGACAATGCCCGTCCACACAGGGCGAACATGGTATCGGATGTTCTTGAGAGTGAGGATATCAAGCGTTTGCAGTGGTCCGTATACTCCCCGGACTTCAATCCCATAGAACATGGCTGGGACGCTTTTGATAGACGTGTGGCACAAAGAAATCCACCTCCCAGAAGGCTGCAGGAACTACAGGAAGAGTGGAATCAGATCCCGACTGCTCTTCTCAACAGTCTGGTGGGAATCATGCCAAACAGATGCAAAAACACACATTGCGGTTCGAAGAGGCAATACTCACTACTAAGGGTCTTACATTTCAAACCAGTGACAAACAACCAAAATTTTTCTTTAGTCACTCATTGATGCTTCATGATACCTGTTCTGCTTTTGCCATTGTGTTCGTTTCCTTAGTTCAAATTCCACGTGATTTTGTGATTATAAAGTCACTGAAGTTTTGGTAACGTTTATTTCTTGGGACAGCATTTATTGACAAAAATGTTGCTGTTCCTTAGCAATTGTCAAGCAGTGTATTTATTTGTTTAAAGATAGGAAATCTCAGAGAGAAATTTGTCAAGTATCCCACTGTTCACAAAGTACTGTCTCAAAACTAGGGAAAAAGTATCAAAATACAATAAACTTCGTCAATCAACCTCGAAGCGGACGACATAGAAAGTCAAGTGCTCGACAAGATAAAACCTTGTAAAATATTTGTAACGAAAACAGAAGATCAGCATCACGAGAACTAAACACAAAATGGAAAAAAATAAGTCGAGTTGATGTACACTATATGATCAAAAATATCCGGACACCCCTCACAGATCATCGATTGGCCCAATGTCACATGATAATGACTTGCACATCATTTAAATAGCTTCCCACACCTTCAGACACAACTCTGCTTGGACATTGGCAAGAATGGGTCGTTCGGCAGAGCTCATTGAGTTCCAACGTGGAACCATCGTTGGGTGTCACCTATGCGGCAAGTCCGTGCGTGACATTTCCAGCCTTCTTCAGATACCCAAGTCAACAGTAGGCGATGTCATTATGAAATGAAAGACCCGGGGATCAACAACAGTTCAACAACGAACCGGTAGACCCAAGAAACTAACGGACAGAGACCGTCGAGTGCTTCGTCGTGTCACCCGCAGCAACCGGAAGTCCTCGGCGGAAAAAATTGCCACAGAGTTTCGAAACGCCTCTGCAAATGATGCCAGTACCATGACAATTCGTCGGGAACTGCACACGATGGGATTCCATGGCCGTGCTGCAGCCCACAAGCCCCACATCAGCAGGGTCAACGCCAAGCGACGTCCGGAGTGGTGCAAAGCCCACAGAAACTGGACAATGGACCAATGGAAACGTGTAATGTGGACAGACGAATCTCGCTACACACTCTGGCAATCCGATGGACGAGTTTGGGTTTGGCGCATACCTGGAGAACGCTTCTTACCTGAGTGCACAGAGCCCACAGTCAAGTTCGGAGGAGGAGGAGTCATGGTGTGGGGCTCATTTTCATGGTACGGACTGGGCCAGCTCGTTCCTGTGCAAGGAATCATGAACTCCGACCGTTATCTGAATGTTTTGGACAACTGTGCACTTCCAACGTTGTGGCAATTTTTCGGAAACGGGCAATTTCTTTACCAACACGACAATGTTCCGTGCCACAAAGTGAGGCGTGTACAGCAGTGGTTTGCGGACTCAGGGGTCGAAGAAATGGGTTGGCCGGCACAAAGTCCCGACCTCAATCCTATAGAGAGTCTGTGGGATGAATTGGAAAGACGCTTGCGGGCCAGATCACATCGGCCAACTTCTGTACCTGAACTGATTCTCGCTCTTCGGGAGGAATGGAGGAACATTCCGGAAAGTACCTACCAACATTTGGTGGAAAGTCTTCCCCGAAGGGTGGAAGCTGTGATTCGGGCAAAGGGATGGGCAACGCCCTATTGATTTCCATGAAATTGTGGCTAGAGCGCAAACGTGCATGTGTCCGGATATTTGTGATCATATAGTGTATATAACAGAACTGTAAAACCAAAACTAAACATATGTTAACAAAGAGACATCGGCAACTTCGTCTCAAGTGTGAACAAAATCATGCTTAGTGACGAATCAGGAATTTGCATTAGCTTTGGCGATGATTAAGGAACTTTTGTATGGAGAAGATCTAACGAAAGGTTTAATGATGACTGCTTGAAGTTTGCGAAAATATTTTCTTGGGGATGACTTGGGGATGTATAAATGCCAAAGGGCCTGATCGATGTTGTTTGTGAAATCAACTAAAAAACTAGCAGTTACCTGGAAATATTGAAAATATTTGATTCCGAGTGTTGAAGATCCATTTGTAGACACGATTGGATATTCTAGGATGATAATGCATCATGTCACAGAACAAAAGCTGATAAACAATATGTAAAGCAGTTAAACATGAAACCTCTACAGCGCCATCCAGTCTGTAGGAAACTTCTGAAGAAAGCTAGAAAAATTGATAAGACAAAAAGTTCTTGCATGCAAAAAGTGGATTGAAAAGTGCAATCACAAAAAGTTGGAGTGAAATTGGCAGTGATTATTGCTGTGCTTTTGAAAGGTACAGTCGATGCCTGGAAAAGTAAAGAGCCCGAGAAGGGCATACAAAATACTAATATTTAGTATTTTTTTCTTTCCTATTTTTCATCATTAATTCGAACATCTGAGGTAGGCGTACCATTAAAACCCTCAGTGATCATCTAATGATTTACTAATATTTAATCTGTAAAAGCCTTTATGTACCTTTATGTACAATAATATGATTCCATATTTACATAAATCCAACTGTTCAGGTAATTACATACTTTTTTTCCAGGGTGGTAATCCAAAGGAACTGTGCATTTATTTCCTTAATTTTTTGTTTCAATCAATAAATAAAAATCAGAATTAAGTTACTGTACAAAAATGTTAACTGCATCTTCGATCATTAATGTATCAGAGAAGATCATTTCCATTCCTTCGTGCTAGTTGCAAAGCGATTCCATATTTATCCCCGAGGTTGTATAAGAACCAACAAAGAATTGAGCCGACAACAGAAACGAGAACGAGTTATATGGATGCGAGTTAAATGTTTTAAATATTGACCTTAAGGAATGTGTGGCTTGAGGACAACAAAAAACTTTGTTAAAAAATGGGAAGGAAAATATGACAAATTGGGTTAAAAAAAAAGGATGATTGTGACATCTAAGAAGACAACTGCTTCGAAAATCTGCATAGATAGATTGGGCCGAGCTGCAATGACCAAGACATTATATTGCTGATGACACCCAACACAGATAATACGTGTGCAATGAGCACAAATCCTGCTGATTGATGTCATGTGAAGATTTAGATGTTGACATTTACGACTCGCAATAAAAGTTTAATTCCAAGAGTGAAATAAGGTGAAGTGGGCAATCATTTAGTATGTGTGTAGTGGCCTTACAGTATAAGAGATGGACAATAGAATTACCAACTAGTTTCGCCATTTATTCCCGGCTTTGTCAAGGTCGGGAATAAATGGCGAAACTAGTTGGTAATTCTATTGTCCATCTCTTATACTGTAAGGCCACTACACACATTGTAAATAAGCACAGTATTATGATCCCTTCTGTATCCGATAAATCATTTAGTAGTCTGCAGGCCAAATTATAATTTTCAGCGGCATGAGCGGAGTCGCTCTAAAATGAAACTATTGTCAAGGAAGGAATATTGCAATTGCAAGCGTCCCTGTAGCGCAGAGGATAGCGCGCTGGACTTCTAATCCAGAGGTCCCGGGTTCGAATCCCGGTAGGGATGAAAATCCTTTTATATTAAATTAGTATCATGTTACATTTTTGAAGTTTACTTAAAAAAGGAAAGAGTTTTATTCCATGGAGCTTTACCAATAGGTGGACAGATAAAGCAAATTTCGGCCTATCGCTGTTCTCCACACATGATATATACGCTCTATATTTGTGTAATTTTTATTGAATAAATATTACCCAATTTGAATTGCGGTAAGAAATGTCAATAAACATTTAATTTTCTTCATTTCTTTTTAAAGAAAAATTGCCTTGATTTCACAAAGATGTAAAGAAAACTGAATTGAGAACTAAATGCTACTTTAAAAAGTTCTTGCGTATTTACAGTGATATATTTGTATTCACATAACTTACAAAGACATTCTTTTTATTCATCAAAAAGAATCCCTCTCACAATCAATGACATGTCTTTAATGGGTGGGTAATGCACTGTATAAATCTGATGTCGGCTGAAATCTTTCGTTTTGGAGATGAAATAGCTTTAGAACCATCTATCTAATGAATATAATGATCTAATTATCTAAACAGACAAAGCTTCCAATTCAAGCTACATAATGTTCGAACAGGTCGGTAAAGCTGTGTGCAGTCTTGCATTGACCTGCAACAGTAGGGGACCTTTGCGATTTACCAATGCAGGTTTTTTTTTTTTTGGTGGACTCTCTAATGAGCCCATTGGAGCTGTGATAGTTGACCTTGCTCTAAAACCTCAAAGTGCACTACTCCAACTGCTGCCCGGAAAACAGTCAGCAACATTTTCTTTGAATATATCAAGTTGTTGCATCTTTGGTCGATTTTGCTGTAAGTGAAGAATGGTAAAGAACTGCTCCTGGATTGGCAAAATGGTAACGTTTTATTGATAAGCCTACGCGTTTCGAAATACACTTCGTCTTCAGGGCAGGGAGCGACTACAATCAAGCAGGGTCCTACCGCTGAATATATGACATTTGTCCACCAGTCAGGAGAAATCTATTCGATGCTGATTGGTAGACTTACAAAGGCAACAGATCAAGGGAAAACAACATAGGAGAGTCACTAAGGGAAATTATATAATTACACAAGCTGTGATTGGGGTATGCTATCCTTTGTGTGGCTGGTTTCGAGACAGAAATGTTAAGGTAGCCTTTAGGACCATGGACAAGTGTAGATACGCACTTAACAAAAGAAGACTGACCGACCCAGATAAGAAGTACACGGCTTGTGGGGATACAAACTCACGTGTCCCACATGCGAAAGTTTCTACATCGGTTCCACGAAGAAGATTTTCAAGAAACGCTTCAGCGAACACCGCAGGGCTTGGATCAACGGCGAAGGCAAGTCTGCTTTTCGCGGAACACCAACTTCCGTAGTTAAATTTGAGAAGGACCACAGAAAAACCCTCACTTTCGATACCTTGGAAATCAGGAAGCACCTCAAAACGGACGAGAGGTTAAGCACCACGTAAACGCGAACGTGTGTGACGTTTCCAATGTGAAATAACGTAGCTTTTTCATTGTTTTCAATTGTTAACAATGAAAAACCTACATTATTTCAGATTTTTTTTTGAGCGGGCCACGTTCTGTACATGTGTCGACATGCGACTGAGTGCCCCACGGTACCAAGAGGTGTTGGAAACGCACTTCCTAGAGCGATGGTGGAGTTCTATGGCACCTCTTCGGACTGGTTCTTCCAACAAGACAATGCCTCATCGTTATTGCCCTGGCCTGCGCAGAGTCCAGACTTGAACCCAATCGAAGCATTGTGGAATGTGCTGGAGCGCCGTGTACGGATGCACGAATCGTCATCAGTTGCTGGACTGTTTGACGACCAGACAGCACCGTATCACACAAGCGAAGTGTAAATAACTTGTGGACAACCGTCGTCGTCGTGTTACTGCAGTAATTGCAGCAAAATGTGGCCCAACGCCTTACTGACGACAGCATTTCCATAGAAGGAACTTGGAGCGGGGTGTCCGGATACTTTTGGCAGGGCAGTGTACATTGAGCTTCGACTTTATTAAGTACACTTGTCTAGTAACGTGTTGAACTTCCATTAGCCCTCAAAACCGCCTGTATTCGTATGGGCATGGATTCAACGAGATGATGAAAATGTTCAACAGGAATATTGGCCCATGCAGATATGAGAACTTCTCCCGCAATTCCCGGAGATTTCATAGGGGGGTAGCCAATAAACGGACAGTAGTTCTATCTCGTCTACAAATATGTTCAATGGGATTGAGATCTGGGGACTGAGCCAGCCACTGCATCAATGAGAACTCACTGCCATGTTCCTCGAACCAATCCATTATTTTAGCTTTGTGTGCTGGTGCATTATTCTGCTGGAAGGAGCCATCTGCATGCGGATAAACTGTGAGCATGAAGGGATGAATTGATCTGCAACAATGTTTATGTATGCTTTGGCGTTCAAACGACCGCCTACAGATATTAGAGGACCCAATTCATGCCAAGAAAACATTCTCCACACCATTACTCCACCTCCATCACCAGACATAAGGGGTCCTTGGCTTCGCCATATTATAAGACTTCCATCAACATAATGCAGCAGGAACGTAGATTCGTCTGACCAGGCAACCTTTTTCCAATCCTCAACGGTCCAATCCCTGTGCTTTCTTATTCTTCTGACACATTAGTACCAGAGATGAACTTAGGCTTTGGTAGCCCATTCGAGTCAAGGTGCGACTAGTTTTCCGTTCCGATATTGTTTTCCGTTCAGTTGTAATGAGCAGTAATTTTTGCGATTGTTGCCTTTCTTTTTCGCTTACATTTTTTGACATTCTCCTCTGGCTTCTTTCATCAACACGAGCTTCTCCGTCCACAGGAGTCACGATGCCTACATGTTTTTTGTTCCTTGACCCACTATCGATACACCCGTGAAATGTGGTAAGTGAAAAGTTCAGGAGAGTCGCCGTTTCTGAAATGCTCCTACCAACATGCCACGTTGGAAGTCAGTTAGGTCAATGGTTTTCTCCAATTTTGCTACGGTTTCACGCTTAACTAATAGTAGAAAAGTTGCTTCAGGATATTTATAACGTGATTTGTGATCATGTGACATGCAAATTAGACATTCACTCAATTTGCATATGAGTTGTACCTGATAGTGGCACCTGGATGTAGAATAAACTTTAACTATTTTATTGTGCCACATTCAATCTGCTAGCCATGCATCGTAGTTTCTATTGCAGGAAGCTGGAACGCAGAAAACCAAGATCAATTCTTAACCACTTCTGATGACACGCTTTTCAAAACCCTCCACTGTTCGCGATAGTCTCTTTCCGAGGGGCCCATTTAAATAGGCTAAAGCAGCCACAAAAATCCATAGGCGATGCGTCCGGCGACTTGATGGGCATGTCGCTGAATGGAACGGAACTGATTCCGTTATCTTCTTGCATACGTTTCAGAAACAGGCGAGTTGACGCGGCCGCGTGACTCGACGCCTTGACTTTGTGCAGACATACCTTGTTTACCTCTGTACCTTACAAATAGGGGATGTCACGGGTAAATATGGGGGTTAAAACGTTAGTCTGATAGTACATGGTGTTGACTTTGACCTTTGACTCAACTCTGTGTAAAATTAACTTGCCGTTGTAGCTATATCCCACCACGATCATGAAACTTTTTGATAATGTTTCCTTGCATTCACGGTACCATTGTCTGAAGTCCTTAGAACCTCTTGGGAGGTAAAAAATGGCTCGGCTCTTGTTACAGTCGCTTAAATAAACATTCGCCTCATATTGTGTGAACACGTATTTCCATTTTTCATTCACCAGTTATCGTTCATACAGTTTGATGAATCTGTAAAAGCCTTTATGTACAATAATATGATTCCATATTTACATAATTCCAACTATTCAGGTAATTGCATACTTTTTTCCAGGGTGGTAATCCAAAGGAACTGTGGATTTATTTCCCTAATTTTTTGTTTCAATCAATAAATAAAAATCAGAATTAAGTTTAACTGCATCTTCTTCATTAATCTATCAGAGAAGATTATTTCCAATTCCTTCGTGCTAGCTGCAAAGCGATTCCCCCCGAGGTTGTAAGAGAACACATCAAAGAAACGAGCCGACAACAGAAACGAAAACGAGTTATATGTTTTAAATATTGACCTTAAGGAATGTGTGGCTTGAGGATAACAATAAACTTTATGTTGAAAAAAGAGAAGGAAAATATAAAAAATTGGTTTAAAAAAAGGATGATTATGATGTCTAAGAAGACAACTGCTTCGAAAATCTGCATAGATAGATTGGGCCGAGCTGCAATGACCAAGACATTATATTGCAGATGACACGCAGCACAGAGAAAACGTGTGCAATGAGTACAAATCCTGCTGATTGATGACAAGAAACATGTCATGTGAAGATTTAGATGTTGACATTTACGACTCGAAGTTTAATTCCAAGAGTGAAATAAGGTGAAGTGGGCAGTCATTTAGTAGTCTGCAGGCCAAATTATAATTTTCATCGTCATGAGCAGTCTTTCTAAAACGGAACCATTGCCTTTGCTTGCAAGGAAGGTATAATGGAATTTCAAGCGTCCCTGTAGCGCAGAGGATAGCGCGCTGGACCTCTAATCCAGAGGTCCCGGGTTCGAATCCCGGTAGGGATGAAAATTTTTTAAAATTAAATTAGTATCGTATTGCATTTTGGAAATTTACTTAAAAAAGGAAAGAGTTTTATCCCATGGGGCTTTACTAATAGGTGGACAGATAACAGCAATTTTCGGCCTATCGCTGTTCTCCACACATATAGTATACGCTCTGTATTTGTGTAATTTTTATTGAATAAATATTACCCAATTTGAATTGCGGTAAGAAATGTCAATAAACATTTAATTTTCGTCATTTCTTTTTAAAGAAAAATTGCCTTGATTTCACAAAGATGTAAAGAAAACCGAATTGAGAACTAAATGCTACTTTAAAAAGTTCTTGCGTATTTACAGTGATATATTTGTATTCACATAACTTACAAAGACATCCTATTTTTTCATCAAAAGAATTCCTCTCATAATCAATGACATGTCTTTAATGGGTGGGTTATGTGTAAATCTCATGTTGGCTGAAGTCTTTGGTTTTGGAGATGAAATAGTTTTAGAACCATATTTCGAGGGCATGGCGAATTTTCAAGTGTTGTGTGCGCATATCTAATCATCTAAACAGGCAAAGCTTCCAATTCAAGCTGCAGAATGTTCGACCAGGTCTGTAAAGCTGTGTGCAGTCTTGCATCGTCCTGTAGCAGTAGGGGACCTTTGCGATTTACCAATGCAGGTTTCTTTTGGTGGACTTTCTAATGAGCCCGTTGGAGCTGTGATGGTTGACCTTGCTCTAAAACCTCAAAGTGCGCTACTCCAACTGCTGCTCAGAAAACAGTCAGCAACACTTTCTTTGAATATATCAAGTTGTTGCATCTTGGCCGATTTTGCTGTAAGTGAACAATGGTAAAGAATTGGTCCTGGATTAGCAAAATGGTAACGTTTTATTGATAAGCCTACGCGTTTCGAAATACACTTCGTCTTCAGGGCAGGGAGCGACTACCATCAACAGGCCCCTACCGCTGAATATATGACATTTGTCCATCCATCAAGAGAAATCTATTCGATGCTGATTGGCAGACTTACAAAGCAACAGATCAAGGGATAACAACATAGGAGAGCTACTAAGGGGAATTATATAATTACACAAGCTGGGATTGATGTATGCTATCTTTTGTTTTGCTGGTTTCGAAACAGAAATGTTAAGGTAGCCTTTAGGACCAAGAACAAGTGTAGATACGCACTGAACCAAAGAAGACTGACCGACCCAGATAAGGAATACACGGCTTGTGGGGATACAAACTCACGTGTCCCACATGCGAAAGTTTCTACATCGGTTCCACGAAGAAGAAAACACTTCAAGGAACACTTCAGCGAGCACCGCAGGGCTTGGATCAACGGCGAAGGCAAGTCTGCTTTCGCGGAACACCTCATAAAGATACAGGAAATTATGACCGTGGTTAAATTTGAGGACCACAGAAAAATCCTCACTTTCGAAGCCTTGAAAATCAGGTAGGACCTCAAAACGGACGGTAATAAGATATTAAATAATACAATCAATTTCGAAAAAAAAACCATTCTCGGCTTCGTGAACAAGATCATCAACCAGCCAAACAGAAGACAGCATACCTCAATGAATAGTATAAGAGCGATGATTATTATCGTAGTTGTTTACTTTTCATCGGTAAAGATTGTAATGATTCAGCACTTTATTCGCTGCTGACAGAGCATGTGGGACCGGTTTATCCAATTTTTTTACTTTTCTCAGAATGCGAAGATGGTTATGCCCAGTTCTCTCAGTTACACCGAGTTGTCAGGCTAATTGATGACAGGATTTGCGTGGATTAGCTTCAATTATGCATTTTTTGAGCGGGCCACGTTCTGTACAGCAGGCTTAGGACCTATCACCGGTGTCCACATACCAAGAGATGTTGGAAACGCACCTTCCTAGAGCGATGATGGAGCTTTATGGTACCTCAGCGGACTGGTTCTTCCAACAAGACAATGCCTCATGGTTATTGCCCTGGCCTGCGCAGAGTCCAGACTTGAACCCAATCGAAGCATTGTGGAATGTGCTGGAGCGCCTTGTATGGATGCACGAATCGTCATCAGTTGCTGGACTGCTTGACGACCGAATAGGTCCCTCCACTGTTCGCGATAGTCTCTTTCCGAGGGGCCCGTTTAAATAGGCCAAAGCCACAAAAATCCATAGGCGATGCGTCCGGCGACTTGATGGGCATGTAGCTGAATGGAATGGAACCGATTCTGGTATATTCTCAGGCGAGTTGACGCGACCGCGTGACTCGACGCCCTGACTTGGTGCAGACATACCTTGTTTACCTCTGTACCCTACAAATAGGGGATGTCACGGGTAAATATGGGGGTTAGAACGTTAGTCTGATAGTACATGGTGTTGACTTTGACCTTTGACTCAACTTGCCGTTGTAGCTATATCCCACCACGATCATGAAACTTTTTGATAATGTTTCCTTGCATTCACGGTACCATTGTCTGAAGTCCTTAGAACCTCTTAGGAAGTAAAAAATGGCTCGGCTATGGTTACAGTCGCTTAAATAAACATTCGCCTCATATTGTGTGACCACGTATTTCCATTTTTCATTCACCAGGTATCGTTCCTACAGTTTACAGTTGCATACTGTATCATTCTTAACCCAATAATGCCTAAAATTAAAATTCGCTCAGACTTTTATAAAACTTGAAATGTAGTGTCAAAACATATAAATAAATAGTCATATATAATCAAAAATTATGTATTTTTGTAATGGAAATATATCATACGCCGGGCAGATAAGACAATGGAATTTAGGATGCTTTATTTAGGAACTGTAGCTTTTTATTTTTAGAAAGAGTCAGTAGAACAAAATAATTCTTATAATTTAAGTATTATAATAACAGGGCAATTATTGTAATTTTAACAAAAAATCTATGATAACTTATAATTTTTACATAAGATTATGTTGTGTGATAATGTAGAAAACAAACATCAGGGTGCACAAACCCACATTGCACTTGTATAACAGTGATCTTTTGTGTATTTTTCACATTACCCCACCTGTGCTGATCAATTTTGTCAATAAGGTGATCAACATCGTCCAATCGTATTTCAGACAACATGTTTCAGGGTTTTTAGA
>JAHWFO010108876.1:593901-612836 GCA_023313115.1 Rhysida immarginata
CCTTGTTTGCTGTTTGGAGTGCTATACCACTTCTTCTAGTAAAAATGCCAAGCAATCAGGAGTTGGCAAACAGAATCTGAATATTGCCCAGTAAAATTTCTTTCACCTGATTCAGATGCGGTATAAGTCTCTTATCACAGATCACGGGTCAAGAAAGAAATGATGCTGACGGAGCAGAGAAAGATGTCGAATTAGCATGACTGTTTCGTGTAGCGACCACCAGCTGGTGCTGTCATCACCTGGGCTCTAGAGTACCTTTATAACCAGAGTGTGGCCATACGTTGGGCAGTTTTCTATTGGTTGTTCATTGTCACGTGCTATTTTCCGCCGTGTTGTGTCCAAATTGCGAATATTTAGCATAGAATTGTGTCGATGCAAGACGGTTTTTTGTAATTTTCAAAGATTTTAGTGACCACAAATGGCTTCCTGCATGGTAGTAGGGTGTTCTAATTGCTTTGAAGATGGTTTTATACTGAAACGTTTTCCTCGCGATCCAGAAAGACGTTCGATTTGGGCCGCGGTTCATTAATAATTGATAAAAACCTAAAAATCTAGCATGTTCTTAAGCATAAGTCCACCCCAAAAAATAATGAATTCTTCCTATTCTGATAAAATGCAAATGATATAAACAGAAGTTAACCACATACTGAACAGAACAACTATGTCAAACAACTATGTCTAGAGGATCACAACTTGATGAATGTCAAATCCTCGAAAGGGAAGATCGGCGAAGAATAAGGATTCTGAGGATTTAAAACGAATACAGCGTAATAGAAGAGAAGCTGTCACCCCTGGCCGGAATAGACCCGCTAAAAAAAGAGAGAAGCAGGAGAAGGAAGGCAATTGGAGGATTCACTGCGCAGAATCGTCCCAGAATCCTTCAAAGGCAAATAAAAGGAAGAGCTCAGGCGAGAAAAGAGGAAGAGCAAGTAATGATCCTCCGATGAGCAGCAGGAGAGATGACGTCTCAAATTTCTCAGCGAGCGGCAATCATGGACCTCGACAGAACAGTTGGAAAAATCGTCGGAAACCCCTGAACTGTAAGATTGCTGAATTTCATGTGTTTTCTGAATCGAAGGGAACGACTCCGCTGCCGAGGCCAGAAACCATTCTCGACAAGGACGAAGAGTGAAACCTGACGCAGGCGAACGGAACCGAGGGCGCGTCACGAGTAGCCGCCAGCGAAGTGTTCCTCATCGCCCCGAGAGAGTTCGACATACCCGGCGAATGGTCGAGGATTGCCCATGTAAAGTCTCGCAGGAACCTAAACCGGCCAAATCGACTTCACATTTGAGGAGTAAGAAAGAACTAGTGATAGCAGATAATAATAGAATAAATTTTGATATTGCTAGTGCACATTTGGATTGCTCTCAAAGTTCAACTATTCCACAAGTAGTGTTACCAGAACTGTTGCTTCAAAACGGAGAATGCTTGACGATAGCCGCCGACGAAGCCGCTTGTAACGAGTCCCCATCGGGAAACCTGGACGCTATTACAGACCCCGAAGGATTAGGTCTATCGGCCCTTGATACCCACTTTTGCTCCACGAAGCAAGCCCCTACTTTCTTTCTCCCGTGGACGGTGGAGACATTCGAAGTGACTGTCCCGCTCGCAGACGCAGCTGGTATTCGCGCTGGGCACGCTAGCGAATGTCGGCGCTTGGACCCGGGATCATCCTCGTTTGGTATCAGTTGTATCGTTTAGGAATTAGTGCTCTATTAGTAATCAATACACCCATACCTCGTTATACGTATCTTTCGATTTACGTACTTTTCAAATTATGGCACGAATTTGTTTTACGTACCCAATATTTCGTCACACGACCAACGAGATTAAATAAAGAGTAGAGTGGAAATATACTGATCATCAGCGCCAGCACTATGACCTCAACTATCAATTAGCTTCAAGCACGTCGTCATTATTTCCACTCTAATAAATCAATTTAGGCTATATATTTTCGATTTTTGTTTGTTTCATATGTATTATTATGTTTATGAAGAAATAAAAATAATAAACTAAATACTATAAAAAATAAATACTAACTGTGCTGTATTATTTCATAAAAAAACTGAAACAAATTCAATTTAATTTGTATATGTTTGTATCAAAATTATTGATATGCATTGCCAAAACGTTATCAGAGATTTATTTTTAAAAAAAGTACAGTGGTGGCCTCTAATGACAGCTACATAATAAAACGTCTCACGTTTTACCATTGCCTCGATTCTACTGACCCTGAAAAGTACGTATTCATTATACGGATATTCGAGTTACGTATCAAATTTTTGGAACCAATCAGTACGTAAAACGAGGTATAGGTGTATTTAATTAATGTCCTATCTCTACTTGGCAAGCAATTAATACTTGATTCTATTCCAAATAGTTTTCCCTCCACGGTCGATTACCTTCCTTACCTTTACACTCCAGGTTGCCGCCTTCCGAGTGTTCGGTACCGATCACGCTGGCCACTTCAACTTACCGGTTGGACACTTCCTCCAAGGTGTTGGATTCGCATTCGACGACTCAGCCTCTGAAACTTCTTAAAGCAGCACGTCTGGGATCTAATGTCTTACCAACTCCGGAACTCACCCAACTAGCTAAAGGAACAACGAACGACTTGGACTAATGAAATCTTAATACACTTTATTTAATGACTTGTACTTAACTTATTTGCCAGAAGCTTATAAGATTACTGTTGAATTTATTAAATTTTATTTATTCAACTTGACCCCTCGATTGCTCTGTGATCATTATACAGGAATCCCTGACAATGAAACTAAAGTACGTAAGATTTGGCATTTACACGGAAAAGGTAAATCGCAACGGCAAATTGCAGCCGAAATAGGACGGTCAAAATGTGCATGAATGGTTTTCAGTGAATTTCTCGGACAAGAAAAAGTTTAGTCTTGATGGGCCAGATCGTATACAATATTACTAGCATAATTTGAGAGCAGAAAAGCAAGTGCAACTGAGTCGCCAAATGGGTGGAGGTTCGGTGATGAATTGGGCTGGTTTTTCAGCGCAGGGCAAACCGGACTGTATGTTTGTTAGGATGAACTCTGCAGATATGGTGAAGTATTCGGGGGTAAAAACTTCATCTTCCTGCAAGATAACGCCTCCTGCCACACATCAAGAGCCATGAAGCAGTGGTTCAGAGAAAACAACATCACAGTTCTGGAGTGGCCAGCTTGCCCCCCGGACTTGAACCCCGTAGAAAACCTGTGGGGAATTCTTGCCAGGGATGTATACAGACAAGGACGGCAGTTTGCAACAATTGCTGAACTTAAAAATGCAACTGTCGAATCCTGGGAGAAAATCTCATGCGATGTTTTGTTAAAATTGGTTAAATCAATGCCAAATCGAATTTTTTCTGTTATTTCTAAAAATGGAGATACAACAAACTATGGGCCAACAAAATGAAGACACAACAAAGATTAATCCCATATCTTTGTAGGTGTAATCTACGAGCTCTAAGGGTGGACTTATGAACAGCTGATATTTTCAGTTTTCATGTATTGTTAAGCAATAAAGCTGTATTTTTGGCTGAAGTGTTTTGTGGATTCCTTAAAAAAGACCCTTTCATCCATAAAAAATGTAAACGTCATTCAAAGTAGTCATTGTTGCATAAAGCACAACTTCAGGGGTGGACTTATACTTTTGAGAATAACTGTATAATGCGAAAACAATTTGGTCTAAAAAACATCTAATTTGTGGGACCGTATTATACAAGGGTTGCAACGACGGCGACGAGGTGGGGGGGGAGGGGGCAAACAAACTTCGGCTGACGGATTTCAAACGAATTAGCGTATAATATAGATCAAAGTACATTAATTATATGTACAGTTCATTATACAGTACATTAATTCACTTTTTATTCGAATTTCCCGTCGCCAAAAGCTAATACGAAAATAATTTCTCAAAACTTCGGCTGACGGAGTTTCTTTCTTGGAACTTGCATATCAATACTTTGCTAACAAAACTTAACAAAAGACAGGGAATGATTTCTCATCTGCGCTTTCTTCCCTCTTATATACTGATCCTCCTATGTAACTCACTAATACATTCAGCCCTTTGCTATGGTGTACAATTTTGGGGTTCCATTACGTCTTTACCGTCTACAAAAATGGTTCTTAAGAACCCTGCTTAACATTAAAATACCCAACTCTATTTCCCATCAGTTTGAACTATTGGGCATTCTAACCATCTACCAGATTTACATTATTCAACTTTGTACTTTGTACATTTGTCTACAAATTATTAATAATCAATTAATTCTCTCCACACCTATTGAAATACCTTACCAGCATACTCTATACTCATATTCCACCCGATCATCAAACCTAATTAGTCTTCCCCTTACCAAAAATAATTATTAACGCCACTGCATCTCTTATATAGGAATTAAATGGTGGGGCAGTTTACCTGAGCGAATTCGCACATCCCTTACGAGTTTAGCATTTAAAAAGCTATTAAAAATACTTACTTCTAATTAACAAATTACCCACTAACATCTTTTAAACCTCTTTTTTATTACTTATAATAGCCCTTTATTTGCCCTCTTTATTTTCCTCTAATAATTCTTTTCTCTACATATTGCTGGAAACCTCTTTCTATACTTTTCTGGACCATTCATGCTCCAGCTTGTCCTCCATAAAAAAACTATAATAATCGTTATAACATATTTTTTTCTCTTTTTTCCCTTATATCTCTGTAACCCATGCTATATTCTGTAATATAATGTTAACTGTAATTTAACGCCCCCTCCAGAGACCACACATGTTGGCCCGCTGGCTATACAGACTCCGGAGAGGGTTCATTGTAAGTGTTCAACCCTTTTTAAATAAATAAATAAATAAATAAATAAATATAGCGACTTCAAAACTGCTTCGATCTGACATAGTTGCATTTTTTCCCGTTCTTATGAGAAAGATATGTGAGAACATATGATAGAGAAGAATAGTATTGTTGATTTTAATAAAAAAACTTTGTCAATTAATTTCGTTGAGAAAATTTAAACCAGACTCAGTGTACTATATAAATGATATTATTTTTTCACTCTGTTTGGAAATGAAAACAGTGTTTCGGCAAATAGAGCGGTTTTTTTCCTCGAGCCTAATGTTCAATGCAAGAAGCTTGTTATAGAAACCCTAAAAAATAGTGACAAAACTCCAAACGTTACATAACAAAAAAAGCAAATTCATTAGGCGACTTGTTTTTTGTCTGAAAATTTTTGGTGTTCAAAAAAAGAAACTTATCGTCAAAGAACAGAAAAAATGCAGAGGAAATTATGAGAGCAAAAATATGGCAATGCACACCTAATTCTCATGAAATTAACTTTTCAGTTTTGCATATTTAGAATTTCATCTGTATTTTGTTTTTTTTCTTCTACAACCGTCATTTGATCATATTTTTATTTTTTTAGCTCAAATGATCATATTTTTCACCTTGGAAATATCAGCTCTAGGCTCTTAGATTATTTTATGAAATATGGAGATTTTAATGCAAGTATAAGGCAGCTAACTGTGAACAACAACAAAAGAAAATAGGAAACCACTAATCCACAAAAATGAATTGATAAAACTCATATGTACGTTTCTCACTGAGGAAGGAGACAGAGAGCGCCGAAAAATACATATGGGTGTTTGTGAAACAGTGGTTTCCTATTTTCTTTTGTTGTGGTGAGATTTTACTTGGTCTGATAGTAGCAGGTTTATATATCTTTTGGAAGCCATTTTGTCTGAAAATCAATGTTACACACATACAGGGCAGTATAAGGAAGCCAACCCGGTCGATTGCAGGGGCCGGCTCGACATCAAATGATAATTGGGTAATTTTATCAAAAACATGACAGTTTTGAAGCTCACCCCCCCCCCTCCCCGACTGTGGACACTGCTGACTGCTGTAGACCACCTTCACCTCCCTCCATTCTGCCAATCGACCGAGCCGGCCCCTGCAATCAAAAGTTTCACTGTCAAAAAAGCATATTTAGCCTATTTTGATGTGAAACTTGGAGACCAAGACAAGCCAGGAAAACTGGTGTCATTTTTGAAATAAGCAACCAAAAATTCAATAAGAAAAGTCGTAAAACTGCTGACAATGAAACTTGTGTTGACCAGTGTAATTAATGGGTTAAGCAATGGCAAATAACGTTAACTTAGAACCAGAGGAGGAAACTATCACAAACATGTCCTTCAAGGAATTGCTGCCACCAAGGGTGCCACACGTCCTTAATGGTATAGAATAGCAGACGACTACTCTTTAGCATGGAATTTAATGAGGGTCTCAGTCACGCCATCTTGACGTACAAAAAAGCTATTAATTGCATCCCCCCACTGGGAGGAACGACGAATGGCATCGCAGGCAACAAGACAGCGGAGTTAAGACAAATGAAGTAAGCCGTTGTAGAATTTTCCTTAGTCATTCAGAGGACTTAGTGGGATTCCGTTCTGCACGTTTCCTTGGAATAGAATTCGGTCAAGGGAATGCCATTGCACTAAGCAATATTTTTCAAGGTGGACTTGTGAGTTGTAACGGATATGATAGTTACCAAGCTAACAAAATGATGGTAGCAGTTTTATTTATTCTCGTTTTTATCTCTTCACACTTAGTGGCATTTTATGGATTAAAATGTGCTCAATTAAATACTATGTTTAAAGAGGCTCCTGAACTTATTGCAATGATGATATAGACGGAATATTACCTTTAAGTTAATAAATAAATTTAAAAAAAATAAAAAAATAAAAAAAAAGTTTAAAAGCCTATTTAAGTGAAGGCTTAGTATGCCTCGAATTAAGATTAATATATTTATTTTCTGAAGAATCTTTTCGGCTAGTATTAAGGTTTAGATTGCATATTGATAACCTTTATAAAATAATTTATTTCTGAATTTGTAAGAGATTGTACTTCGTAGAATTTGTTTACGTCAAGTTATACATATTGTTCTTTTTCACCACGTTCGTCAATTGTATGTGTGCGACGACAAGAGAAATATATTCTTTCATATTCTTTTGCGCGCCAATAGCATCGTATTCCTTTCAAATAAATTTCAACGATCTCGATGAAGGCTCCACACAGGATCACACCGGACTTGTGAGGTTTAACAATCGTCGGAACTTACAAGATCTCGCCTTCGCAAACGTGGTTCCACTTATTTGCGATTTATGTTGTTTTTCACTTGTTTTGATGATCAGATCGGTACTCATTTAGTTGAATTTAAATTTAATTAAAATATATTTATTGCTCAAAAAACACCGTCTTTTACTTTTAACTAGTGTTGTGCCGATACCAATACCAAAAAGTATCGATACTTGTCGGTATCGAGTACTCAAGTCTCGAACATTGTAACAAGGCTCAAGTATCGATAGTATCGATAGTTTCCACATCGATACTCGATACTGAAAAAACCTATGAGTCACCTAATGAAGATGTTCGATTTTCAGCGTTAATTCAGAATCTGTTGAATATCTTAACGCTTTTATTCCAGTGGCTGCCTACTGATTAGGGATGTATCTTTCGAAGCGTTTGTTTTTATTTTTCCTAACGAGGTCGAGCTGTCGAGCTCACGCCTCGCTCTATGGGCGCACGGGAAATAAAAAAAAAAAGCTAAAGACTCGGACACGTGATGATAGCCTCCTAGTAATAGTAATGAGGTCTAATTGTAATGAGTGATGTTAGCCTCCACGTGCTCCAGCAGGCCCGTTCTTAGGCATACGCTGACTACGTATCCGCGTAGGGCCCCGAACGTGAGGGGGGCCCCGTGAGGCGCCCTCGATCCCCCGGTTAATTTAAGTTAACTCTTGGCATAGCAGCAGGTTAATCGGAACTCTTAAATATTTCGCCAAAATGAAAGTGCAAAAAAGTAGTTGTAATTTCAAATATCCCAAAAAAATAAAAAGGACAAAAAAACTAAAAAAAGAAAAGATAAAAAAAACTAAAAAAGAAAAAAACTCAAAAAAACTAAGCTGGGCTTAGCTACGTACCACCACATGGTGCCCAGTGGAAACAGTTCAAACTGGCTAAATTGTAGCTTCGAACTACTCCGAGGGGGCGAAAAAGAGACGCAGGGAGATGACCTCGTAACGTAACAGGAAAACGTCTCCTTGGTCTAATTTCCACGCATTTTCGCAGAGCTTCCAGGAAGACCCCCGCGTAGGGCCGCATAACACCTAAGAACGGGCCTGGCTCCAGTACAGGTTCGACGACCTCTCAGAAATGCATTTTACCATATAAATAAATACTCATTTTTACTCGATACTATCGATACTTTCCCATTGAGTATTCGATACCGGAAGTATCGATGCTTCATTGGTATCGCACATCACTACTTTTAACCTGTGACAATCGGTCTCGAATAAAGGCCCGAGCTATTGGCAAAATTGTCTCGGGTCTCCGATTGGCAAGATGATGAAGAACTTTATAATAATGAAGCAGTCATCTCCAGCGACTCCGAAAGAGAAAACAAAACAAGCAAATTTCTGTAATTTATTATGTAAAACTTTAACATTTCATTTTTAATATTTATTTTCACTAAGTTGCATGTCAAAATCTATTAGTAGTTTTTGGGAATTGCTCCTAAGGCCGGGTCTTGAATAGAAGCCTGTCTCTATTAATGGCCGGTAGGTCAAGACCATTTTTATAAATAGAAGTTCGGGGCCCCACTTTTTTCTTTCATTGGACAGGCTGTATACAGGGTGGTTATAAAATAACGTGAGGTATCCAGAGCCCTCTAGCGAGTAAAGTATTGGACGAAACGTAACCAAATTTGATGGGCGTACATAGTGGATCAAGGGATGTCGAGCTCAAAAAAAAATAAAAATTAAGCCACCAATAAAATTTCGGCGCTGCAAAAGCGTGTTAGTGAGAATACTGAATGATTAAATGCCAAACGACATAGCATACATCAATTTTCTTAACAACAAATAATTGTAATTTACAAATGAGGTTCAATATGACCACCATCGTGATGTTCCAAGAACTTCATACGATGCACGAAATTTTCCTCAGCGCCTCGCAACGTTATTAGAATTGATTGTCTCACCTGTAACGTTATTCGATCTTTCAATGTTGCGATATCGGGGACATGTCCTTGATACACAACATCTTTAAGAAATCTCCACAACCAAAAGTCACAAGGATTGAGATCGAGCGACCTCGATGGACATACCGCAGGAAATGCACGACTAACGACTCTGCTGTCAGAGAAATGTTGCCGCAACACACGCTTACATTAGGTCCAATGTGGGGTGGTGCACCATCTTGCATGAATGTAGTCCAATCGAGACATCCTCATTGCTGCAGTTGTGGAACCAAGAAGTTTTATAGCATATCGGCATACGTATCAGCAGTAATGGTACAGATCACTGGTCCACTTGCACGATTTTCCTCGTAAAAGTAAGGTCCGATGATAAAAGATGCTGTGAAGCCACACAACACCGTGACTTTTGGCGAGTGGAGAGGCTCCTGCACATAAGCGTGCGGTTATTCGCAGCCCAAAAGCGAAAGTTGTGCGTGTTAATACCACCGTTCAAATGAAATTGTGATTCGTCACTCCATCGGCCATGTGCTATCAACTTGCATGCTTGCTAAGAATCTCAATGAAAAATTCAATCGGGTAGCCGCATCGTCAGGGAGCAATTCTTGAACAGAAGAGATTTTATACGGATAAAACTTCAACATCTGATGCAGGATCTTCCGCACTGTTGAGTATGGGATCCCTGCTGGTACCCTGCATATTCGCCGTCTCATGTTCGACAACAGTAGTTGCAACTACTTCAACTGTTGCTGACTAACCACTTTGCGTATCCGGCCTGGTACTGTGCTAGTATTCCTGTAGTTTCAAATAGTTGAATCACGCTCCGTAAATTTGCTATGCTCATCGGCCCTTTTCGCAACTTCTTTAACCGCCGAAATTCACAAAGGGCAGCTTTGGCATTCTCGTTTCGCTGATAATACAGCTTGACTTACAAAGCACGGTCCCGTAAGATAAGAGCCATCGAAAGGCAGTTAGGCTCAGAATGATGAGAATTCTCCCACCTTTCCTTTTATACCCATGATCGCTACACCGAATTCAAATTAATGCATTTTATTCGGTAAACAGCGCCAATATTTTATTGGTGGTGACTTTTGGTACTAATTTTCGTTTTTTTAGGAATATCGATATCCCATGGTCCACTCTGTACGCGCATCAAATTTAGTTATGTTTCGTCCATTACTTTATTCGCTAGAGGGCTCTGGATTAGTTCTACTCTGGATAACTCATGTTATAAAAGCACCCTGTACGTGACGCTTTAAGAATGGTAAACAAAAGTAAATTTGAATTAATTACTCCTGACCAAAGCTAACATAACTCTGATAAGATGAAAAGACACGTTCGATGGCACCCATTGTGTTAGTGTCACGTGGTTTTCGCCAGAGTAGAACATCGACGAAAGTGAAAGGAGTGGATGACGCGTCATTATCACGTAAGATGAAGAGAGCCACTCCGAAAGCAACGCGAGAGGAGAACGAGAAAAGAGGCAGAAGGCACCGATGGCTCGAACGCGAAAGGTCGCGGGATCGATTTCGCCCTAAAGTGGAGGTTAAATTGCCCACGAACGTCAGGCGAACGAGACGAAAGAGACGTCGCAAAGAAAGCGAAGAACGTCCCCGCAAGGTGAGCGAGTCGGCGACGGAAGCCGCTCACGGGGGAGTTTTCGTCGACGAGCGTCTATCAACGGTCGGCGAGGGAGAGAGCGGCTTACGTAATCCTATCGTGAGCGAGTTGGAGAACGACTTCGCCGCTAAACGTGACGACGACGTTTGGGAGAGTCGCCTGAAACGTGCCGTTGAGGCGTTAATAAAAGAACTGTATCCAGAAGCAAGCCCCGACGTCGCCCACGAAAGGAGCGAGGACCAGCCGTCATATGCGTGTTCGCCGCCGTCAGCTAATGAACCGGTCCCGACGGAAGGAAACGACGCCCGTCTCTTAAATCTTCGTTACCCAAGGTACGAGAGAACTTTCACTTGTTTTGAGTCCCCTAATAGTAGTGTCCCTAGAACAGCCTTTAACATTACGGTGTTCAGCACTACTGTTACGGAGACTCAACTAAGACTTTTCCGTAGAATCTTTAAAGAAGATGCCGGCGAGTTAAACGTCGGAGCGGCAGTTATAGGCATCTATCCATTTTCACTCGGAGCGTACCTCACGGGTGAGGCCGGCGGTTTCATCACGAGAAGCCGGGCCTCAGAACTATTAAAGTAACTTCGAACATTATCTTCGATTTCTCTTTTCGTCGCGGGATTCTCTTTTCGACGGAGCTTCTCAGCACGTGCGAACGCAATTTCGTCAGACGACGAGATTCTACGCCCACGAGCCTGGAGAGGGGTAGTTGGAGAGTTCAGAAGTGTTATCGCTATATTCTCTACTATTCTCATGCCGATTTGTGCTTTAATAATGTTTATCCTATGTTCTTTCTGAATATTCATTACAGTGCCAGTGGTGTGCCCACGTAGTCAAGTAGTGTTATAGTGAGCTATCTTCGAGCAACGAAGAAAACGTCACTTGTGATTATTTTTTTTTGCTGCATTGTGCAATAATATTGTGGTGCTACATTCTCTGTTCGCCCATAGTGGTAAAAGTGTGTTACTCTTCGAATAGCATTTATTACCTCCAAAAGTGTTTGCATCCCGAATAGATTTGTGTATGTATAAGTGTATTGCAGTCTTTTAAATCGGCGTATACGTAAGAATATGATGTTAATTGTGGTTTCAGTATTTTTATTAAGTGAGCAGCGTTCTTTAATGGTGTTGTGTGTCATACCGTTATTCTGATTTGCTACATAATTTATGTATGAGCATACCGAGGAGCGTATTTGTGTTCGTCTTCCTAATCCACACGTCGTGTAAATCCAAGTAGTGTTTCGACGAGCAGCTCACGTGAATCTGGTCATCACTTCCTTACGTCACAATCCTTCCAACATCCATATCTTGCAATAGTTCGCCCGGACGTCTCGGCGAGTTATTCGTCGGGTATTCATTCGCATCATCGTTTCCAGAGCCCTATTACTTGGATCTCATCTTTCCGCTTCCTCTAGCTACATTTGTCTACTGTCGTCTCGGCGAGATAACCGCAGCCTCGTCATTCAGCAGTACCTCATCTCCGCCACCATATGCCATTTGGAAGTCATCACTTCAATTTTGTATTCCTGGACTTGACATTTTAAATCCGTTTCAACAGAAGTCACGTGTCAACTTTTTCACGTTACCGAACCTCGACCAAAGTCTTTTCCGTTTGTGAGCGCATTTATACTCAGGGGTGCTATCAAATTCTTTCCTTGGAGAAAAGGAGAACTTTTGAACTTTCAAACATTTCGTTTTTCATTATTCTTCCACTGCAGAACAGTTATCATTATTTACGTTTATGTTTCAACAACATTGAGTGGCAGCGCCACCTATTATCATTTAAGTTTAAAGACAGTTTCAATAAAGCATTTATTAAAACTAATAAACTTTACTCGTTCCTATCTCTTGTTAAATTAAACTCTGCAAAATCCACGTGACAGTTAGATTCTGTATTTTCTATATTTTAAATATCTAAATACAGACGCATTGCGTGAAAAAACTTGAACCATTACCTAATTACTGCGAATAAATCGACTTTACATTGTGCACCATTCTTTATTAATCTCCCCGTTTACTTTCATATCATAGAATATTTTCAGCAATATAAATCATTGTACTGTAAACAATTGCTTTTAAGGATTTGCAAAATTTTTATTATAGTTTTATTTTTCTTTTTTAAATATTAATTCTGAATCCATGTCCATCGATCAATATTGTAGCTTTTATTACATCTGCTTCTTTCTACTAAGAATGACACCTTTACCGTACATTTCTATACATTTCTTCTAAAACCGCAATTCTAAAAACGCATTTTTGAGGAAGGTCGAATATCAGTTACACGAGCTGATTACAGTATAAATTACCTTAATCAATCCGTATAACTGATATCCGACCCACCTCAAAAATGAGTTTTTAGAAATGCGGTTTTAGAAGAAATGTATAGCAATGTCCGGTAAAGGTGTCATTCTAGAAATAAAAGCTACAATATTGACCGATGGACATGGATTCAGAATGAATATTTTAAAAAAGAAAAATAAAACTGTAATTTAACATTGGAACATAGAGATCATGATAAACAAACTAGTTTTCAAGAACGTTAGAAATAGTTTATTTCAACAAAAAGCTTCTTTTGACATTCATTTATACAGATGAGTTTAAAAAAATATTTTTCAAATAAAATGTTGACAGCGGTTTGGCTTTATCCAATTAATAATACAAATCATTGAAGAATAATAATTCATGTTATTACAATGAATTTAAAAAGCAAAATACGTTTTTAAAAATGCAAAGTATAAGACCCAAAACCGAAATGCTGCTTTAAAGCTAAATCTCCATGTAAATAACTGAGAATTTAGTCATAAGTATTTAAAATTTATTTAAAAGTATTAAAGACTTCTATTCATTTAGAAGTATTAAATTAGACGGATTTAATATACTGAGTATCATCGTTAACACTTATGATCAGCGTTTATGAAAGGTATTTTTAGAAATATAAAGCGTTTCAGTTAGACAAAAAGATTAAAAAATTATCTAATGTTTGCTCTTCTAAACAGCAAAAAGAAACGAAAAATCTGTTGTACATAGGGCGAAAAAAAAACCCTCATGAGTTTACATTCCATTTTAAAAGCAACTTATTTCCATATGCTAACAGACATTTTTGTAGAGTTTGTGGATACTGACAGACTTTTTTGTACACACCTAATCCATAAGACAACATAACATATCGGATACCTGTTCGCAGGTGATAGCAATGTTAAGGGTTGACCTGGAGAGCTTTTCAAAGAAGTGTGCGGAGTCGATGACGAGCTTTTGTAGTTGGCAGGGTTCGATGAATGAAGCACAATTGGTCAGCATGGTGAAGATGATATTCGTCTGGGAAGACGCTTTGCGGTAGTCGCAGCTTGCCTTTGCGAATACCATTTGGATGTCGCACACAGCGTATCTCGGCAGGCTCTGGCAGGTCGCCAACAAGTGGCTGAGCTTCTGGAGACCGTCGGCTGTCTTCAGGAACATGTAGTAAATGACATCCAACTGCAGTTTCATCTTGCAGAGCCAATCCGACGTACCGGGAGGTATCGCTTTTAACTTCATGCATCGTTCGTATCTTTTGCCGAGTACTTTTGTAGATACTGCTATGGCTCGGATATTCCTAGAAATTTCGTCAATGAATTTGGAAATTTTTCTACAGAACTCACTCATGCTATTTCCAAAATTACTTTCACGGTAAGCACATTTCTTATTCATGAAATAAAATTTTTCTAACTTCAAAGTGAAATATCTTCATCAACGTTATGCGTGATTACCGTATACATCATTATGAGGAATTTAGATAATCGCGAATTTGATTATCCATTTTATAGGAAACCGCGAAGTTGATTGACCATTCTATAGGAACTTACATGGTAAATAATGTGAGAATGTGCAGTTCCATTTGTATTTTGGAAATTTGTTTTATGACGTAATAATGACCATGTCATACAAGAGTGACAAACAATTGCTCGATCAACGGGGCAAAAAAAAAAGAAACAACAATTGGGGAAAACTTTCAGCACTTTAACAATACAATTAAAGAGTAAACTATCACTTAAAACATTTTCTTTTAATTATGGAAATGATATCAGTTCGCAATTTTTTTTTCTAGAACGCGAAATTGGAGCCACGGCGAAGCTGTATGAGAGCTCATTTATTACCTTATATGAACAACAAATGAGGAACGAAATGCCTAATTTAGGATCAAAACTCTATTTACTTACTTAAAAACTACATAGGTTTATAATCTGTTGCTCGCTAAAAATATTAGCGCGTTATTATATGAAACATCGGAATTGAATATTCAACATGTAATTTAATTCACAGGGAAAGAGGAAAATTGGATATCAAGATAGTCTAGTACGTTATGAGACTCGTTTTATGAATTACTTTTTCTTTTCTTATTTCCATTAAATTCTGAAACCTTAAACGTAAAAGAAAATTCGATATTTAAAAAAACGAAGAAAAATAGAAATATCAATGATCAAATATCACGTTTCTGATTAGCACGTTTCATTAATGCATTTGGGTAATGAAAGTTAAACGAGAGAACAATAGAAGTAAAATTTCAAAATATATCTGCTCAGGGTAATTAGTTTTACGGTCGGCATCCATTAAATGATAACTTGGTGATCGTATGGAATCAAACACTCCGCGTATATTATTTGTTCAAAATTTTGTGCCGAAAAATTTGGATTGCATTCATTTTTTGGGTTGATGATTTATGAATAAAAATTTATAAATGAAAATAAATGATGCATGTTTTATAAATTAAAATCAAAAATACAGCAAAATATTTTTTTCCAGAATTTCCCCTCCTAAAATTATTATCCGATGGCGCGGAGTTTTGCATATATACAGGGTGTTTCAAAATTACGCCACCAAACTTGGCAAAACGTTACAGGGGATCAATGTGAACATCTTTTGTTAATAACGTTTTATTCTAAAATGACTGTGCAGTCAGCTACAGTATAAAGATTCCACTGTTTCATCCTGCTTATTCGGAGTCCCATTAGCAAAAAGACAGTATTGCTTAATGTTTTGAATAACATTAATTTACCCACCACAGAATAATGGTTCTTTCCTTTAAATCCATCGATTAGACACATGGCTAGTACAGAAAGCAATTGTAAAGTTTAGTTGTCAATTGGAACCATTGCAAGCACAGCATGCAGACGTACTCGAATGAAGAATTGGCTGACATGCATTTCGTGTATGGAGCAGCCAATGGGAATGATACCCCACCAAAATGTGCCTCACTATCAGACATTAGCGAATCTGCATCAGCGACTTCGTGAAACAGGATCTTTCTCCAGGAACATAGGCAACGCAGGACGACCACGTAACAGGAACGTAGCGCTACAAGACGAGATTCTGCAACAATTTGCTGATAACCCAACAACAAGTGTACGTACAGTAGCGCACAACCTGGGTGTGAACCACATTTATTTATAACCACATTTATGTTTGGAGTGTTGTGCACCAGAATTTGCTGTATCCATTCCACCGGCAAAAGGTCCAATCATTGAAGATAACTGACTACCCTCTTCGTGAAGTATTTGCAACATGGTATTTAGCACAAAATCACACGGACCCTACATTCACATCACGTGTATTATTCAAAGATGAAGCCATGTTTACACGAGAGGGAATGTTTAATTCACACAGTGCACACCTGTGGGTCCATGAGAATCCACACGCACATTTTCTTCGTGCATATCAACAGCGCTACAGTATTAACGTTTGGTGTGGAATTGTGCATGAACAATTGATTGGCCCATACATGATGCCCACTTCCTTAACTGGGCATGCGTACAACATGTTTCTTCAACATGGGTTACGAGAACTCTTGGAAGACATACCACTGAGAGTTCGCCGAGACATTTGGTACCGGCATGATGGGGCACCACTCCATTTCTCCCGGGTAGTACGTGATTACCTTGATGCAAGATTTCCAAACAAATGGATCGGTCGTGGAGGTCCTACTAACTGGCCACCCAGATCACCTGACCTCACGTGTCTGGACTACTTCCTCTGGGGACATATGAAAAGTGTGGTGTATTAAACTCCTGTTGAGTCACAGGAAGATCTTGTGGCACGTATGGTGGCTGCTGCAGCGATGGTAAACGAGATGCCTAGAATGTTTCAGCGCATCATTCGTTCATGTTACGACGATGTGAGACTTGCAGTGAAACAGAATGGTCGACATTTCGAGTACATTATGTAGTAATAAGACATTACTGACTTGTCTAATTAATGTTCTTTGTAATGATGTAAATAAATGTGTTAAAGGTTAACAGTGTTAACGTTCATGTTAATTAATTGAATCCACGTACTGCAGTTGACTGCAGAATCATTTTAGAATATAACGTTATTAACAAAAGATGTTCAAATCGATCCCCTCTAACGTTTTGCCAAGTTTAGTGGTGTAATTTTGAAACACCCTGTATATACGGTATCACCAGATTATCAGTGAATATATTTCTAAAACGAAAAAAATAGTTTACCATCCATTTGAGGCTATTAAATTGTGGCGACCAGGGTCGCCACATTGAATATTCATAAGACATGAATATCCAAGTATCATCCCGTCTTTGGTTTTTGTTGCGTTTTGTTAACCGGGAATTGATTATGGGGGGGATTTGTGCATATGTAAGGGTCCCTGGATAGTATAGTTATTATTCGACACCTTGATTAATTGAGCAAAATTAGAGGTTCCTTTAAAAACTGCCAGAAATGTTGTTTCTGTTAATTAGAACTGCAAACAAAAGTGAACTTTGACATTTCGAACGGCGTGGGGAAGCAAAGCCTCTTTGGATGACTCATAGCGTCCCTTCGCCGCGAGATAACGTGAAGGTTTCACGTAAAACGAATTGTTTCGCGATCATGTGATTAGTTTGAAATTTAAAAGTTAACCAATCAGGCAATCGAAATCTTGCGTTGCTGTTAAGTGGTGATGTGTAAGAAAAAGGTGTATATAACAGTGAAACGATGATCTTTAATTATCAGAGACCATCAGGAGGAAATCATTAGGGCTTTGGTTTCTTTTTTTTTTGCTTTTTTTTTGGTTTGGTTGGTTTGTTTGGTATTAACGTCCTTTTCAACTGCTATGGTCATTTCAGGACGGCGTTATAGGGGCCGCAAATTTTGCCTCGCAAGGGTTCTTTAACGTGCAGCCGGCAAACGACTACACGGGACCAACGGCTTTACTTCCCTTCCGAAGGAAGTGCGTGATCTCAGGATTTCCCCCTGAAAAATCCTCGTCGTCCTCGGCCAGGATCGAACCCGCGTACTCGAGCATCAGAGGCGATCACGCAAACCACTGAGCCACCGAGGCCGATAAATCATTAGGGCAGATCGAATGATTGTGTGCTCTCATGATTGTAACGATGTGAGGAAGCGAGAAGCGAGATGGTGGTGAACGGGAAGCAGCCACGGGAACTGGGCTTCTGCAGTCTTAAGCGAAAACCCCTAGGGTGTGCTCGGTAACGAGTAGCCAGGACCTCCGCAGAGTATTCTGCCGTTCGAGACCTGGTTAAACACTCTATTTTGGCGGTGATAAGCGACTCGACACAAGGCACGAAGAACCATCCCAGGCTTGGAGTGATAAGATGACAGGCGTACCTTAGATCGAACTATTTTGATGCAGCATTGACGGACGGAACTGTACGATCCAGTGAGGCTCGGGCGATACAAGGTGCAGTCAGATACGGGGACGACGACGAATACTGTCGCCTCCGCATTCGTGACCATCTACAGCGGAGCTACTGGACGTAAGCGGTAGCACTAGTGGGGAAAACCCAGAGACAAATGAAAGTAAGAGACTGGCAGTGACCTTCCCTCTAGTGATGCCTTCGCGCCACCATATCGGGATTGGCAAGAAACAGCTGATCGCCGTAGGCAATGCATGTGAATCAATCGCAAACATTTATTTTTTCTAATATCTACCTAAGATATGTCGATGAATTTATTTTGGAACCACCAGAAAAACTTCCTCTATTAAACAAAAAAATAATCATTCAAATCAGCCCATCTGATAAAAAGTTATTTGATGATAAATAAAGTTATTTTTAAACATAAATTAAAAAAAATAGTTTAAATGAAAAAGGAGGAAGATATTATATTAAACAATTAACTAGGAAAATTCTCCTCTATAAATTATAATTTCAAAGTAAATAAAATAAAATATACAGATTACATCAAATTACCTTTGATATGGAGTATAATAATAACTCACCGGACCATATTAAGGTTACTTTCTCTTGTCTCTCTTCTTATTTCGATTTGTATTTTTTTTTTTTTTTTTT